>LPNX010240503.1:0-46882 GCA_001517045.1 Pseudotsuga menziesii
CGTAGTTTTTCCTAGTATTTTTTTATCATAACTTTATTGAAGCCATAGAGGTTGAAGTCACAGAGGAAGAACTGCAGGATATTCTTATTTCATTTAATAAATAAAAAAGTTCAATCCTTGATGGCTAGACAATGTTGTACTTAGGCTTATATAACCTAACGCATTATACGAGGAAATTTTATGAGTAGTTGACTAAT
Organism: Pseudotsuga menziesii; assembly: GCA_001517045.1. Taxonomy (NCBI): domain Eukaryota; kingdom Viridiplantae; phylum Streptophyta; class Pinopsida; order Pinales; family Pinaceae; genus Pseudotsuga; species Pseudotsuga menziesii. The sequence continues at coordinate 198 of LPNX010240503.1, forward strand.
CCAAGGTTTAGTGGAATATGATAAGTGCCTTGAATTAAAAATTAGAAAAAAAAAAGAAATTATGATTAGTTTAATGAGTTCATACGAATTTCATTATGCAATCTTAATTACAAAACTATTGTGAAAGTTATCACTAGTACATTGAAAGGGATATTGTCTTCATTATGATATGAGATTAACCTAGGAGGGTTTGAATTATGTTAAATCTGATAAGATATCTATGGTGGTGCTTAAGGTTGGCTTGGCAAAGGCCCTTGATAAGACCAACTTTATGTAGATAGGGTTAGTTCTTATGCAAATGGGCACGAATATGAAAATAATTAACTAGATAATGAGTTTTTTATTTTTACCTTTTTTTGTTGTCCTAATTAATGGCTTTACTTTAGAGTTTTTCACCACTTTAAAAAATATTAGGCAAGCTTTCCTTTATCTCATTTTTTTAGCCTTTTGGTTGTAGAAGGTTCAAGTAGGTTGATTCCTGAAGGAAAAAGATATAATGGATTGACTATAGGTATTAGAGTTGTAATATCGATGAATAGTACTTATTTTCTATTTGTCTATGATATTTGAATATTTTGTCAAGGCTAATACTCGAGTACTAATTTCAAGGTCTTCCCATTTACATAAATTTAAAGATATTTAAAAGTACTAATTTAATTTTGAAAAAATAGTGTAGCACTAGTACTATTTGTTATCTACATATTTTTGAATTTTGGTATATTGATTCCATCATTTAGGCATTCAAAGGATGCACTAACATGGTAATATACCTTACCATTTGCTAAAAAAATAAAATTTCAATGTTAGAAGAAATCAAAATTGACTTAGTTGTGAACATTTTCAAGAAATAAAATTTAAATATATTTGGAAAGGTGATTCAATTTCCTATATTTCATATTTTTTACTTGAAGCAAGATTCAATGTGTAGGTACGTCAAAATACACATGTAAGATTAATGATGTCTAGTCACTATTGCATTTAACGTGCAAAAAAGAGATCGTCATTAGCTTGCACTCACCCTTATCCTTTAGGATTTTTTAATGAGGCTAGTCAAGGTAGTCCATGAAAGTGTGGCTTTGGATCGATCCCTCATATAAGCGAGCATCATGAATTTCTTCTCATATATGGTTTTGGCCTTGGTTCAAATAATAGAGTTGAGTTCTTTACATCATAGATATTGGTGAAATCAACATAAAACAAAGGTGTCCAAAACTTATAGGTTTTGGGATATTTTAAAATCCTAACGAACTAAACAAATGACAAGTATCATATATTGAACTTAGCTTTGGGATTTGAATATTTTTTTGGAGCTAAAATCTCAATTTGATTCAATCTTCTTTATTCATATTTACAAGGTTTTCAACATTAAAGCATACTCTCTATCTAGACAAGTTGTTTCACTACAATATGGTACTTTGTGTGTTTGAATTTAAGGAGGATATTTATCCCTTCTTGGGGAAGATGTTTATCTTCTTTTTTCATATTTGGAAGGAAACATACATTTAAGGCTTTTGGAGGATCATTTATTCATTGGAAAATTGCTATTAGCGGTAGTTTTATTTTGACTCATGGATCATACTTTTCTTGATTTATGGACTTGAATTAAGAGGTTAAAATAATTTATATTATCATTTTAATCCTTAAATATTAAATATGAAGTTTTTTTCTTGAGAAAAAATAAAAAGACCTAATTTCATTCATAATATTAGGTTAAACAAAAATTAATAGAACATGATTTCTAAATTGATGAGATGAGTCATGGAAATGAGAAAAATATCTCTTTTATCCATAACTTCTCAGGATGAATAGAACATGATTTCTCAATTGATGAGATGAGTCAAGAAAGTAGGAAAACTACCTCTTTTATTCATAACTACTCTTTTGCATAAAGATATTTATAAATAATATTATTGATTGTGATATTATATATGTAGGATATTATAACATATTTTGTGTCTATTTCTATTAGAATTATTGGTTGGTAGTCTATAATGACTTTAAGAGGACCTACGGAAACTTGATAAAGTTACCTGTTTAAACGAGTTGTATATTTCAAGTAATATAGTTTTCATGGTTTAGCCATCAATATATAAGATCTTTTAGAGTTTGTGAAGTTGATTGCATCATTGTGTTAATTTTATAATTTAACCTAGCAACTAATGAAGGGGATATTGACTTTAGGGATTTTCTTGGGAGAACAAGGTTTGTGAGGTGTTTAAGGTTGGCTATTCAATAGGATGGGGAGTAAGAAACTTTTTTATCATTGAAAATTTTGTGAACATAATCCTTAATCTAAATCCAATATCATCTTCATTTGCTGGTGTGCATAAATATAAGGAGTTGTTTAAAAAATTGATGATTTGGAGTAGATGGCTTTTTTAATTTTTTTGCTATAATTAGGCATATTTTATTTTGCAAAATTAGAATTTAAAGGTGTTTTAATCACAATTTAGGTAGAAATGGATTTAGCATCTTCAAAAGTCCTTGTGGCACCCAAAATTCCACAACTTAAAAGTTGTAACTTGGATTTTGAAAACTTCTCACCAGATTTATCCAACATCGTACCATAAATACAAAATTGTACACTAAAAATTAGCCTACTCTAACCCAAATCATCAAAATTTTAGACTACCCATAATTATAATAAAAACACAATAACTAAATCTACTTCACAATTTCAATCAAAAGTGTATAATTAAATAGCAATATAACAAAAGGTATGTAAATAACACTTCACCATATTATTATCTATACATTTAAGTTTTTAAGTTTTCAACCAGAAATGACACTTTACATTTGGGATGTTAAATGGTGATCAAATTTTGAACTCTGCTAATTATATTTGATATAAACAAATCTACAGTATGTTAATGCTAATCCTTTTAAAATAATTTTTTTATCAAAATTTAAATGAAATTTTGTCTCATGCTAAATAAACTCAGCCCTTTCTTTACAAATTCTTTAAGAATGAAAATTTGAACACAACATTCTAGAGGAGTTGTACGCCCAATGTTTTCAAATAATATCACTTGTATGTGTCCAATTAAGGATAACAAATACGTTCAAATTAATATCACAACTTTTGGAGAACATTTTTTATGAAATTAGTTTATATATTTAATATTTTATTGTCATAAATTCTACTCAATTTTAATACTAATTTGGTTTTGTTTTAGATCGGTTATTCTCAAACTAATTTAATGTATAACCATTTTACACTATAGAGCATATCAAGCATTATATAAGGGTTAACAAGAGTATCATGTCACTTACTAGAATTGAATTTGGGTGAAGAGTAGAGAGGGTAACAATCATTCTTCTCAACCGCCCAAGTTACTTTCAATGGACCAATTTGATTTTGTTACAAATTCTTTTTATTTGTGTGGATGAAATAACCCAAAATGACACCATAAAAATATGGGTGAAGAGTAGAGAGGGTAACAATCATTCTTCTAAACAACCCAAGTTACATTCAATGGACCAATTTGATTTTGTTACAAATTCTTTTTATTTGTGTGGATCAAAATAATCCAAAATGACAGCATAAAAATATGCAGTGAGCTAAACTCTAGACCATTTGCGTCTAAAATTCTTTTGGAGTTTTGTTTAAATGGTAGTTTTTAGTGACTGGAATTGCATAATCTTGGTGCCGCAAGGGTAATGGAGAGTCCTGAATCCATTTCTGCAATAAAAATTGCAATTTTAACACTGAAAATCTCATTTTCAACAACAAATCATGCTACCAGATTTAGATCAAACTTACCTGAAAAGATGTAAATGGTCTAGAGATTAGCTAACTCCTAAAAATATTTATCATTATAGTCATTAATAGATGAATGGACAGAGAAGTGTTTCTTGACCGAATATATTGTTGACAAAAATTCAGATATGGCATCGAATTTTGAAGAAAACCAGAAAATGGGGAAGAACAACGCTCACATTAGGGGATTCCATTTATGGTCTCCTTCATTCCTCCCTTGCAATCACGAGAGAATTACAGTAATCGTAAGATAGAAGCGCTTTGAATATTTGGGATTAAAGTAAATAAAACATAAATGAACCCCATCAGGGTTTCAAAAGTTTATAATTAAATAAAAATAAGCTCAGTTCTGGATTTGTAAATTGGTGTATGGCTGTATGGTCTGCTGCCCCATGAGCTTTATATAAATCGTTTTGGAGGTGATCGCAGTATCCTGCAGGTGATTAAACGGTTACTTTTCTTGTTCATCTTAGGGCCAAAGGAAGCCTTCCTGGGCATTTTCACGGATTCAGCTGAAATTAAAGATCAAATGATCTGATTATTAAATGACAATTCGATCGTTGATTCCCATCTGCCAGAGACGTAATCAACTGCGACTTGCCGGTGAAAAAATTGTACAAACCCCTCCTGCAAATCACGCAAACAATCCGCGAAAATCAACAAAAGATTGCAGCAGCCCCCATTCGAAATGAAGATAGAACGATTTTCTTAGTAAATGCATGGTTTTTAATAGACTTACTTGCGAGAAGGGAGGTTGGCTCTCAGAGATTTCATGTGGAAGAGAGGGCCGTCATTGCAGCCATTGGGCATGATCAGTGGAGGCGAGAAACCCCATGAAGAATTGCCGCTGTCTGTGATGTCGTCGGAGGAAGCCGAAGAATCGGGTGAAGAACAATTAAAAAAGAAGCTGATGAAGATAAATCGCCTGTCGATTTGAAGCGCTCTTCTGCCATGGCTGCTCGTTCTTGAAATGATGTCGGTGCAGCAAGTCCCTATCTTTTTGAGTTCGTATTCGTTCCAGTAGAAGGAAGTGAGAAGTGGAGTTGAGTTCATTAACAAGCTTTTAATGTGGATTCGATCCTTGTGATCCCGTACCTGTCATGCTACTGCGCGAAACGACAGAAGGGTACAACCCACATTAAATTTCAAAAAGCAGTGGGCTACAGTGCAACCGAAAAATTTCAAAACATCCGAGAGGGACGGCGGTCCATGAACTTAGGGACCCACGCCAGTTGGCTTAATTAGCATGAACGTACATGCTAGATAAGCTCAGCCCTTTTCGGTAATGCATCTAGTGTTTAAATGATGTTCACATGGAAAAGGGAACGCAAATCGTGCATCAAGTGTTTAAATGATTTTCACGTGGAAAAGGGAACACAAATCGTGATAGTTGCACTTTGATAATTATAATTTAATTAAATAGAATTATATATTTAATTATGAAAAAAATAAAATCTTTAATTTATTTTTATTCATTTTAAATAAATATATATATAAACTAGAAGTTGGTTGACTAGCTAAAAGCAAAATGAACATCCATTTCCTTCCATCTAAATATATAGCAGTTAGTTGACTTGCTAAAAGAAAAACCAAAATTCATTGTGCCTAATTTGTATGGCGGTCTAAGGCGGTGATTGAAGACTGATTACTAATTCTTTAGTCTCTAGGTCTTGGTTGTAACTTGAATTCTTTGAGTCGATTCAAATCCTTCTCGTCCTCGAGGTGGTTCCAAGAGTCCACATCATCCTAGGTAAAGACGCCATTGGTTGCTTAATTATAACAACCACTAAAAGCAATGGAACTGTTGTTACCACCAAGATTAATAAATTTACTATTAAAAGAATATGTAACCAAGATTAATAAATTGTAATTTGTGGAGAAGGCTTCTAACGTGTTGTTTACAATATGTTCAATAAAATTTATAATTATAATATAAAATAGTTAACAATATGTTAAATTAAATTATGTTGTTCAATGTTAAGAGAGGTTGAATCCGTTGGAAGATATATTTATAATTATAATATAAAATATTTAACAATATGTTAAATAAAATTCTGTTGTTCTATATTAAGAGAGGTTGAATCAGTTGAAGATATATAATGTAATATATTGGATAAATATTGGTTACATTTTTTATGGTGGACCTTTACTTTGAACATTGAGTGATATGTATATTGAATACTACAAAATAACAACAACGAAAAAATATATTTATAATAAAATAGTAAAATTTAATGTTTTGTTCACGGTCTTCCATTCATAGTGTATGTCTAGGAATCTCGGCCTATGAATTTGGATAAATCTTCATTACCCAAGAAAGTCCAAAATATTGTAGACATTTTGCATTCACACTTAGAAGTGCAGTAGGTGATTCATGAAGATTCAACCTGACTACACTTGTAAAACTTGTGCATCATCTTGTAATATGGAGAGGTAGGCTTCGCGGGAGATCCATAGTACTCTTGAGCATAACCAGTTGTGCAGTATGAGTCATTCCCTCAAATCATTATTAGTGCACTCTATAAATCATCTAAATCAAAGCTTCAATACCGAGGACAGGACAACTCCTCACAACATTCATGGCTGACCCAATACAACATTATGGATGACATGTCATTTTGATCGATTGATGACTGGGTGCTTCTCCTCATAGGTCGTCATAGGTCGTCGACAGACTACAAAGCCACTAGAGGAACCGTTCCCTTATTGGGACTTTGAAGTAATAATGAAAATGATAATATAAGCAAATTGGAATTATATAAGATTACAACTTCGTTATTTATATTGGGTTTTTGAAGTGACACCATTGGAAAGTTTGAATTAGATATGACTTCGACTTAGTCATGTTGTAATTAGATATGTCAATGTTGTAATTAGATATGCCGATAATGGCATAAATATTGAATGCTATATTAATTGATATCTTAAATGTAGGAATTTATGGTATAGTTTGACTTGTGATGTAGGTATTACTGCTATTTTGTTTCTCTTTTCAATTGTTAACAATATATAATTTTCCTTTGATAGTGATCTTGAATTTATACCATGACGCGGTTTAAATGACTCACACAAATTCTCCAAACATATAATAGCTTCCTTAAGTCTGCATAACATTGCAAAGGTAATTTTGTGTTTACTTGTGATCGTTCAACTTAATTATAGGAATTGAGAGGCAATTGCTAATAATCAAGTCACATGCTATCCATCCAACCATCATTGGATGTAATTTCGATCATGGTTTCCTAAGAGAGTAACCCACATTTGTTGATTAACATCCACCTCCATCACTTGATTTTAGGTTTTAATGGTTTCAATAGTGTGTAGTGGATACCATTTTATAATCTTGTGATAAAGGTTATCAAATTCAATGATATTGGTCATTTCCCTATACATGCTCTTGATTTCACCAGTGAGATTTGAAATTCCTCCATGCATTTCAATGCAAAACTATGATTCAAAATTATGTAAAAGTTCATTTAAAATAAAAGGAAAACTTTGATTCAAAATTATGTAAAAGCTCATGTAAAATAAAAGGAACAAATTACAAGTAAAGATTGTCCAAGAACAAGAATGTGTAAGCGATTACACATACACATCTAGGAAACAATAACAATAATGATGGCTCAAGCACATACAAACCATTCCCAAAAGGCCTCCAAGAAAAGAATAGCCCACATAAATATGCCATCATAATAACAATAGTGACATAAAGTTAGTCCAGAAAATACTAATCACTCATGAATGACATTCACAATTTAGTTTCAATAGTCCTTTGTATAATATGGTAATATGCATTACAATATCACTCGAGTGACTATGCTTAAGAGCTTGGGCGCTATTTAAGATATGTATATTGGCACCTACACTAATCATATGCCACACATTGTCTATTAAATTCATACCATACCAATACTTTTGTTGTGACAAAAACATACACAAGTGCATAATACACACATGGGGCATACCTTTACCATGCCTTAATAATTTTCACTATTGAGACCATTTACTTTCTCAATGAAGATCAAAACATTTGTGTGACTTAACATAGACAAACACCGCGTCTAAGCTCATGTATGTCTTCATCCACTTCGGCGTTTCATTCCCACGAAATCCAAATCAATGGGTTAGGTATTTTAACTTGGTATTTTGGTTGCATCTAGTAACTTTGTGTGTCATAGAAAACTACTGCAGTGATCACATCATTCATTGTTTGTAGAGCATAAACTAATTAACAATCAAATTAGAGCTGGAAGTATACATTATTTCAATTAGGCGATATGAAAATTAGTGTTGCAAGCATATGGTGTACTTTACATACCCCTCCTATAGAATTTTTTATCTTCTTGATGTCATCCAAGAGAAACGTAGCCAATTAAAGAGTAGGGGGCATGTGTTCAACTCCAGGGGTCCTTGAATAGGCAACTAGTTACTGTCAAGCCATCCGAACATTCTAAATGAAGCCACGTGTAATACATTTCACCCGCTTATTTTTTAACTCATGCTAATCATTTCAAGATTTTATAGATCTCCCTCATATGGAGGTTGTATGATTGTATTGTGGAGAACACGCCTTTAGTTGATTTAAATAGATCTGGAACCAACCATGTGCACCATCGTTGTAATTAAATTTAATAATTAAATGCGGGCATTTCTCATCTTAACCACCTCAAGTAGATCTCTAGCCTCCACTCATTAGACGTTGGAAAACCTAGGAGGGGATAACAGTTATCAAGAAATTTGGCTCTTCTTAAGATCGATTCAAAATTGGTAAAGAAGTGAACCCATTACTATTCATAGTCGATTACCAATAACAGCGAACACATAGTTTCACAAACCAAATGACATGGTTGATCAAGATCATATAATTTTTAATTAGCTATGACTAGGATTTTAAGTTAAAATTACGCTATCATATGCAAGACGATTTAAGAGATTGATAGGGTCGAAATCTTAATCACGTTATGAAACTAAATCCAGACATACGGGTTAGGTATTTAACTTGGTATTTTGGTTGCATCTAGCATAATTTCATCTCGAAGGTGGTTGGATCCTTGGCGCATCGTTTATCTCGATTCATATCTCTATGTTATTAGCATTATTTCGAGCAAGATAAGTCTTCATTCATGTTCGTTTAGTTTTTTCTTTGGTGTTTCATTTCCCCCGTTTTGGGGGTATGCTAGTTATTATTATTTGTTGTTATTATTTAAGTTTGTTACATTTCCTTCCCCTTAAGGGAAGCTTTGACCTCAAAGCTTCATTGAAAGCAACCTTTGATTTGCTTGAAGTGTCGTCTCTAGATCCTTTGTGACACTTAATGAGATAAGACAATATGAGTTACAGATTCCCCATGAGAATTGTCGCATCATATCTATTGTGGTCCATCCCATATCTATTTTGATTGGACCTCTTAAATTGTTTTGGGAAATGGGTTTTCTCAATTGTTGCTTAGGATGTCGAATTGTTTGCTTGTCAACATAACTCTTTTGTGAATGCTCATTTTGACCCTGTTGTTGGTCAAAATGACGATTATAATTTGGATGTCTGTAAGGCGTGTGTGTTGTTTGTTTTTCTTCCTTTTTAACTGCGGTGAGGACTTCCTTCACTTCATCAACTTGACTTGTTTTTTCGGAGAGTTTGGATGCTTCTCTATGGATTTTCTCTATTTTGTTCTCCAGTAGATTGTTTTTACTATGAATCTTCTCGAACCTTTCGTCTTGCGACTTTTTGTCCTCTTTTAACTTCTCAATTTCTTTCTCTAGTTGTTGATTAAGATTTAAAAGGCATTGATTTTCTTCTTGTTTTTCTAGGACTTTTTCTTCGATGTCTTCATTCAAGTTGTCTACCTTCTTGGTACTCTTTAACTTCTTGATATCCGTAACTAATAATTTATTATGATTTGTTAATCGATATATTTCTTCAGTATCACTTGTTAATGTGTTATAGACTTTTGTAATTTCCAACTTGTGCACTTTTTTTGAGTCTTCCTCTTTTTGCTCGAGTTCCTCAATCTGTTGTTGAAGGTGACATTTCTCTGCTTCTTGGCATCTTACTTTTGTCTGAATTTGCGTGATTTTGTCATCTTTGTCCTTGATGATTTTGTTTAATCGTTTTATTTCTTCGTTATTCTCGATTGCATCTTTCATGATTTTTTGGTTTTGTAGTTTCCGATTTGTATATTTTTTACTCATTAATTCCTTATAAATATCTAGCTTCGTCATGTCAAATGCTTTGTGAATTGCTACTTGTAATTGGGGTTGCAATTCCGATTTAGACTTTGTCATAATTCCCGACTTCTGGTGTTCTTTGACAATAGTTGGTTTTCCTTTTGACTAACTTCTTGTCTTCTTCGATTTTTTCCTGTTTTTCTTTACTCTTGTAACTTAATAATTGTACTTAATACAATTATTAAGTAATTATTATAATAATAATAACAATATTTTTTTTTTCGTTTTTAAGGTTGATAAATACTTCTTGTAGATTGGGTGGTTGGGAGGAATGAGTGTTACCTTCCCCACCTAAGTTCAAATCTCACTTGCTTCTTAGTAGCAATTATTATGCACTTTATTTTTTATTTTTTTTCCCTTAAATTTTGTAAAATGTGAGTAGATTGGGTGGTTGGGTGGTTGGGAGGAATGAGTGTTACATTCCCCACCTAAGTTCAAATCTCATTTGCTCTTTACTAGTAATTATTAAGCAATTTTATATTCAAACCCAAACCCAGTGTGTGGTTTCACTTTTGTCCTTTTTTAAAACTTTTTTTCTTTCATTTTTATTTCTTTTGTTTTTTAATTTTTTTTTCTTTTGTTTTACTTGGTTAAAGACCATAATTTTAGGGACTCCCTAGAAATATGATTAAAAATCACGATATGGCCAAAAGCCTGGATCACAAACTAGCTTCGATACCACTGTAACGGTAAAATACCAATGTGGCTATTGTTCATTTACTTCAACTAATCATTAAGTTCGACATCATCCATGTGCCTATTGTTATCCACTTTTAGTGAAGTACTCAAAGTAAGAAGTGTCATATTATAGGAAAAGGAAACAAGAGGATTCTACATCATAGTGTTCAATAAGGAATTTTTTGAATTTCATAATTGTCCAAATCTAAAACATTCACATAATGTAAGTCATTTGAATATCTTGGCTCGACATTGGTTCCATCCAAATAAGAGATCATTTTTCAACTGCCTCGAGCCATTTTTTGTTGTCTTTCATTTTTTTTTATTAAATGCTTTCAGTGAACACAAGCAAGCACAAGTGTGCTATTTTTTCATCTTCCATGGTATAGTGTTCACAAAGGATTTTTGTGAATCTCATAGTTACCAAAGTTTAAAACAATTGCATGATGTAAGTGACATGGTTATCTCAACTCAATGTTTATTGAAACGAGAAGAGAAAATCCTTTTTCAAGCACCTCAAATCTATCGTGTTCTTTGTTATCTAATTTCATTTTTTCATTAAATGCTTCCAATTAACAGAAGTAAGCACAATTGTTTTACTGACTCTATTTTTTATTTTCAATGGACATAAATATCATGTCACTCTATAGAAGTAACGCTTCAACTAAAAGGCCACCAGTGGAGTACCTTTATACCCTAAAGTTACATATATGACATTCAATGTTTTCAAGTACAAAAGCATAAGTCATTGGAGAGACTTAAACCCTAGTGAGGACAATAATATTACCTTACTTCCATTCGCTTACCCTATAAGCTACAGTTAACAAATTGTTTTTCACTATAAAGTATACAAGTTAGTTTCGTAGAAGCAATCACAAACACATAAATATACACAAGTACAAAATATTGGTAGCAAGAAAATTGAATTCTATTAGTAGACACAAGTACAAAACATGCAGTTCACATCGTTTATACAAAGGAAAAAACTTATAAAATACATTTCGAAAGGAGTTACATTTCTAACTGACCATTTGCACTGATCGGACGACTTGGCTCGCGTGAGCTTTCATATCACCCATTGTTGGTCCTCCGATCGGTGCAAATGGTCGGGTGGAAAGCTCACGCCATTTCAAAATAGAGTTTGTTAAACTCAAGACGATTTGCACCTTTGCGACGAATATGGTTGGAATTTGGCAGATCGGTGCAAATGGTCGGGTGGAAAGCTCACGCCATTTCAAAATAGAGTTTGTTAAACTCTAGACGATTTGCACCTTTGCCGACGAATATGGTTGGAATTTGGCAAAACGATTTGTCGCTGAAAATGCAATTTTCATGGTTGAAATTGCAATTTTTATTGCAGAAATGGATTTAAGGCCTCGATTACCCTAAAAGCCCCTGATTATGCAATTCCAACCATTAAAAACTGCCATTACAACAATTTACGCTGAATTTTAACTAGAAAAAAGGCCAAAGTTCAAGTGCAGATTTTAGCTTACTCTTTTGAGAGAATTTACTTTATGGTTTAATTTGATCAAAGATACTGTTACAAATAATGTTCAACGACGAAAGAGCAAGACTACAAGGTTTTGGAGATGATCGATCTTACATGGCTGTCTTCTTTCATTTTCTATGCATGTGAATAAACACCTTATCAACATCCGACCTTAGCTCAGTTGGTAGAGCGGAGGACTGTAGTTGGGTGTAAAATCCTGATGTCATCCTTAGCTCGCTGGTTCGATTCCTGCAGGTCGGATCCAATGTTTTTGTAAAACATAATATTTAAGCGTTTTTCAACTGTTTTATTATTTCGACTTACACTTGTAATTTTCTAAATTTCCTCCGCATACACAGGTCGCTGGTTCGAATCCGGCAGGTCTCAAATGATTTGTTTCCAATTTTTTATAACACAGGTCGTTGGTTCGAATCCGGCAGGTCTCAAATGATTTGTTTCCAAATTTTTATAAAACCTAATATTTGAGCGTTTTTCTCCTGTTTTATTATTTTCGTCTTACACTTGTACTCTCCTGAATTTCGGCCGCATACGCAGGTCGCTGGTTCGAATCCGACAGGTCTCAAATGATTTTTTTCGCAAATTTCCACCGTATACACAGTTCGCTCGTTCCAATCCGGCAGGTATGAAATGAATTTTTCCTCAAATATAAATTTTAAGCGTTTTTCTACTGTAAAATCCTGAATTTATGCCGCATCTCTAGGTCGCTGGTTCGAATCGGAGATGAATTTTTTCGAAAATATAAAATTTAAGCGTTTTTTAATTGTTTTATTCTTTTCGTCTAACACTGTAATCCCCGATCGCTGAGAGAGAACAGGGCTCGCGCCAGGGAGCTCGCCGTTCGCTGTGCCCTCGCCCAGCTTCCCTTCTCAGGCCGCGCCGCCATGGCATCTCCTGGGGAAGGGGAGCCCCCTCCTTCCTCCCCGATCTCTGCGGAAGAAGCATTCCGTAGTCTGCTTGGCCCCCTCGGGAAGAATCCGGTGGTCCACGAGATCCTGAAATTTATTAAGAAATTAGATGCAGTACCCGAAATCGCTCTGCCAGAGGAACCTTCAATCAAAATAGCTTTGGCTCTCGCTGAAAGAGGTTTGGTTGGCCAATTCATGGGGCTATGGCCCTCACCAAAAACCACGGACGATTGGATTCAGCGTAACTGGAGAACCCAACTGAAGCATAGTGTCACCTGCTACCGGGTGGGCAGAGGCTTCTTCCTCTTCGAATTCATCTCCAAAGAGGACCGTGATCTTATCTTCCGGAGAGGCCCCTATTTCATGGGATCTCAAGGTCTGTACCTCAACAGATGGTCGCCGGACTTTGATCCCACTATTGATGTTCCCAAAGAGGTTCTGGTCTGGGTTAGGCTCCCCAATCTTCCTATCCATTGTTGGAACTTTCAAGCTCTGGAAAAAATAGGAAATGCCCTAGGACGCTTCATTGACAAAGCCGAGCCCAAAGGCCAGTATTCATGTGCCCGAATATGTGTTGAAGTGGATCTGGAAGCGGGGCTGCCAGAGGCCGTCAAGCTCTTGGTAGGCGCTTGGAACCATTTCCAGAAACTAGACTATGAACAACTTCCATTTAAGTGCTGGCACTGCCATGAACACGGGCACTTTCAACGCAACTGCCCTAAAGCCCAACCGGCAGAAGAAGGGGAGGGATGGCAGAGGGTCAAAAAAGGCAAGGCTCCCTCCAAATCGAATGACAAGAGACCTACCAGCACTGCTCAGAAATCAGATCCTAAAGTCCCACCGAAAGACCCAGTCCAGCACCAACCTTCGAAGCCGTCTTCAGTTATCTCGGTCCAAGGGGCAAGCACTTCTGCTTTGAACGTTCCAGATCCTCCTCCGCTTATAATCATTCCGGAAGCCACACCCCCTGTTATCGCAAGCCTCAAGGAAATTCACGTCACCTAAGCTGAGAATTCGTTGGAGCCAGGGGAAATCCCTTCCCAACCTGAATATGCGACCCCTAGGGCTGAGAGCCCCCCTCTTCGTGAAAATACTCGAGAAGTGGACAAGGAACCTTCAGCAGCTGAATCTAATCCAGGAGGATTCTCAGACGAAGGAGCCATCGAGTCGGGTAGTTCGCATGCAACCCCAGTCAGGAACCCAAGGGGCCGGAAATCCAAGAAAAAACAAAGGGAAGAAAAGTCATAAGCAGATGTCTTGCAGGGCTCCCAAAAAAACCCTCAAAAGTATGATGAATACTAGATCGAAGATAGGCCAGGCCTCTAAAGGGGCCACCCCCTTTCAAAGTAAATAATGAGGTACATCTCCTGGAACTGTAGAGGACTAGGCAGTACCCAGAAAACTGAAGCTATGAAAGATCTGGTTAGAATCAATATGCCTGAGATCCTCCTCGTCCAGGAGACAAAAATGGAAGGTGACCTTGCCCTTCAAGCTGGAAATTTATTTTGGAAAAAAGGCCCTGGGAAAGCTGTGAGTTCCAGGGGAGCCTCGGGAGGCCTAGCCACATTCTGGGACTCCTCCAAGTTTGATCTACTCTCTGTTCACAGTACTACGCACTGGATCTTCACCATCTTCATTCACAAAGATTAGGGCCATCATGTAAGTTTGTTCAACCTTTATATTCCTATCTCAATGGCAGAAAAAAAAGAGTGTTGGGAGTCCATTGATTCGTTCCTAAGTGCCCACATGCCAAGAAATATTATCATATCAGGAGATCTTAACGTCACCTTAGCAGCCGCTGAGAAAAAAGGGGGTTCCATTGTGAGAGATCCTTCCCGGGAATGGGCTGAAGATATCATTATGGGCTGGGACCTCGTTGATATCAAGCCCTCCAAGGGTAAATTTCCCTGGATCAATAAAAGACTAGGGTCTGGACACATTGCAGCCCATCTTGACAAGTTTCTGGTGCACTCATCCTTTCTCTCACTGGGGCTTCACGCGTCCTCCAAAATTCTCCCAAATTGTGTCTCCGATCATAAGCCTATCCTCCTTGATCTTATCTCTGAAGAAAACCTGGGGCCCATTCCCTTTAGATTTAGCCCCCTTTGGATCCAGCAAGAAGGCTTTCACCAGCTGGTCTCTTCCTCCTGGAGCCAAAAGAATACTGGAAACCCTTCCTTCATCTGGGAAGGAAAGCTCAAACGGCTTAAGCATGAGCTGAAATCCTGGGCAAAGCTCCTCCCCTCCCCGGTTTCTTGCCGTAAAGATGCCCAAGCTGCATTGGAAAGCCACCAAATCCTCATGGAATCCGCCCCTATCACTAACAGTATCTCTCAGACAGAATGCAACCTTCAGAAAGCTTACTTCAAAGCTTGGAGGGTAGAAGAAGAGCACTGGCGTCAAAAATCCAGAAGCCTTTGGTTAGTAAGTGGTGACAAAAACACTGCTTACTTTCATGAGTAAGTTGAATCTAGGAAAATTTTCAAAACTGTGAAAGAAATCACTCATCAAGGCAATCTGATAAAAGATTTTGAAGGCATTAAACAAGCAGCCTTATCCCATTTTCATGACCTCTTCTCTGCCCCTCTTGCCGAGCCTTTAGACCCCTCTGCTCATCCCCTTTCTCTCATCCCCAGCTTGGTTCAATGCCCTGATAATGATCTCCTAGCTGCCCCTGTTTCCATGAATGAACTCAAATCTACGCTATCTTATATGAAACCGGACAGCGCTCATGGCCCAGATGGTTTCACAGCCAGATTTTTTTCTTCATGCTGGGATATAATTAAATATGACCTTCTGAGGATGGTCAGGAACTCCCAAACTCATCACACACTGGGTGGAAGCACAAACTCCTCTTTCCTAGCTCTGATACCGAAGGAGAGAGGGGCTTCCAGCTTTGCCAGGTTCCGTCCTATCTCCCTCTGCAATACCGGGTACAAACTGGTTACTAAGATCATAGCAAACAAGCTGAAAAAAATTCTACCAAGGATCATTCCTGAGAATCAAGGAGGATTCATAAAAGGAAGGAAAATTCTTGATAATGTTATCCTCGTCCAAGAGGCCATTCACTCCAGCGTGAATCGAAAAGAGAAAGGCATGGTAGTAAAGCTAGACCTTGCCAATGCTTTTGACAGGGTAAGATATGACTATCTCTTCATGGTGATGGAGAAATTTGGGTTTTCCTCTGATTTCATTGACTGGATTAAAGGCTGCATCTGTGCCCCCTGGATAGCCCCTCTAGTTAATGGGAGATCGACAAATTTTTTCCAGGCCTCAAGAGGGCTGCGACAGGGATGCCCTCTATCTTCGCTCCTCTATGCCATTGAGGCCTCCGTCCTTAGTTTCCAGCTAAACAACTGTCAGCAAGTCCAATCTCTTCCTGGTCTTCGAATGGCTCATAATGTCAAAGACATTAATCATGCCCAGTTTGCAGATGATACGCTGCTTCTGGGAGGTGTTGGTATCCAATCTGCAAGGAGCTTCAAGAACGAGCTTGAAACCTATAACCAAATTTCAGGAAGCAAAATCAACCTGCAAAAAAGCAAAATCTACTGCTGGAACTGCTCTGTTGCAAAAATGGGAAGAGCCTCTAGACTGCTGGAAATGGCAGGCTCGCAAAGCTGGGACTCGTTCACTTATCTTGGAGTCCCGATCTTCAAATCTGCCATCAAACCAGCGAATTGAAATCCCATCATTGACAAGTTAAAAGCAAAGATCCAGAATTGGGGAGCTGGTTGGCCGACTCTGGCAAGAAAATTGGTGCTGATGAAAGCTGTTCTTTCCAGCATACCAATCTATCAAACTTCCATTATGCTGGCTCCCGTCTCTGTCATCAATAAGATTGAAAGCATACTCAAAAAAAATTTGTGGGAAGGGGGAAAAGGAAACCTGAAAAAACATCATCTCGTTAGCTGGGAAAAAATTAAAAAACCTTACAGTGAAGGAGGCCTCCAAATCAGAAGTATTCAGGCGCAAAACTTAGCTATGGGAACAAAGCTCCTCTGGCAGCTAATCTCCAGGAGATCAAGCTAGAGCAAAAAGGTCTTGTGGAAAAAATACTTCCCCGGACAGCGGCTTCGGTGTTTAGATAACAACCCTCCCCTCAACAAAGGCACCCCAATTTATAAACTTTGTATCAAAGTCTTGGACCAATTCAGATCTTTGTTGTACTGGATTCCTGGAAACGGAAAAAAAAATCAATATCTGGAAAGACTCGATCCTGGGAGACGAGCCTTGGGCGAAAAACCTTGAAGTGCAGAATATAAAACATTAGCTCAAAGATCAGCATGTGTCCACCCTGTGGGATCTCTCTGTCTGGGACTCTGATAATCGCTGGATTGATTGGAATTTAAGTGGCCATCCTCCCTGGCTTGAAGAAGAAGCAAAGACTCTCGCCCTCCTTCTGCAAGGCAAAGCCCCCCTTAATCAAACAGTGTGTGACAAAAGATGATGGGGGACAAAATCTGGAGCTTACACCCCGGCTGAAGGCTACCACTCTTTTCTAGCTATTCCCCATGTAGCTCCAAATCCTATCCAATGGAAGTTTGTTTGGTCCACTCAGTCCATTCCGAAAGTGGACCTCTTTTGCTGGAATGTAGTGCACAGAAGTATTCTCACTGCTGAAAACCTCAGGAAGAGAGGTCTGGGAGGGCCCTCAATCTTCCCATTATGTAAAAAAATGAAGAAAACATTGATCATCTCCTGATTTCTTGCCCTTTTTCAAGAGAAGTGTGGAGAGAAGCCCTCTCCCTGGATCACTATACTTTTTCTGTGCCTGACTTAACAGCAGATCTCTTCTCCAAATGGGCTGAGTCCTCTCCCTTTCTCCTCTCCAAAAAGGCCCTCCTCAAAGCAGCCTGGATGTTAATCCCGAAGTTCATTATCTCGAAACTATGGCTCGAAAGGAACAACCGGCTCTTCAGAAATGTCGAGAACCCTCCTTCAAAGGTCGCTCTAAAAGCAAGAATCTTCCTTGGTGAGGCTCTGGATAACATGCTGGGCCTCAGCAATGCTCAACCTTTGGATGACTTGGAATCTAGTTGGCTTTCAGCCATAACTACTATTGCCCAAAGTTCTCCCAGTGCCAGACAACCAAAGCTTGCTGATTGGGAAATTCGCCTGGAAGAAGCTGAGTTTACTAATTGGAGGTGCTCGCTGGGGGTTCACTGTCTGTTTTTTGACGGTGCCTCAAAAGGCAACCCAGGTCCTTCGGGTGGGGGAGGAGTGATCCTCTTCCCCTCTGGCTCCAATCGAACCTCCTATGCCTGGGGACTGGGAGTGGATTCTAACAACGTTGCAGAATTTTACGCCCTGTGGCAAGGCCTCAGGCAAGCTATTAGGCTCAACATTCGTAAGATCTCTGTGTTTGGTGACTCTAGAATTGTTGTGCAGGCCATCTGCACAAAGTCTTGTCCCGCTAGCCTCCCTTTGAAGCGTATTTTCCAGAAAATTCTGAGTCTTGCTAGTAAGTTCCAATCTATAAGATTTTTTCACATACTACGCCATCTCAACAGTATTGCCGACCAAGAGGCCAATCATGCCACACTCCTGAGCAGGGGTACTATTACAGAAAATGGGAATGAATCTTTCTGCACCATTCCGTGACCTTGACAAGCCTATTCCTGTCCATTGCGATCCTCTGAAGCTCTACAACGTGGCTCTCCTCTTACTCTTTTGCACCTCTCGTCCCTCTGATTCCCGTGATCCCTCCTTCTTTCCTTGGTATTGTGAAACCAGTGACCATAGCTCGACCTCTAATCAGCCCTTTAATAATGATAGCACCGTTGTTCCTCCTGTGAATAAGGACTCCTCTCGACTCTATTCTCGTCTCCATGCTCATCCTTCCACTTCATGGCTTCTATGGGGCTGGTCAGGTTTTAAAGAAGGCTGGCCGAACTGGAACAAGCCTTTCGAAAAGCTTCAAGTTCATCTCAAGGCGCAAGTCTGCAAGCCTCTTCTCTTGGCTCTGAAGGGGACACTCTGGATGCCTGCAACTTCGAGCTGGATAATCTCAAGAAATATATTGAATCCACCAAAGACTTCACTGGTTGATAAATGGAATCATGGAAGTCCTGTTTTCAGGCTCTAAACAAATCATCCTTCCTTTTGGTAATAAGGCTAGTAGTCTATCTCCAGGAATCCTCCACTTCAATAAAGAGGCGCTTCATTTCTCCAAAAGTTCAAACAAATAACGAAGAGGAAGGCTTTCATCCCTTACCAACGATCTTCAAGAGTATATTCTTCTCTCATCTCAAGGATAGGTACTTGAGAGGTGTCCTTCTGGAAATTGGAAATAAGGACAAGTGGTAGGTTGACCGTTGGAACATTTTAATCCTTAAGCTGGGTTTTAACATAATAGGGATTGAGATAAGTATGAGGTCTCAAATTGAAAGATCAAGGTATGGGGAACCGTGTTCATGATGGAGCCATCAAAGAGCTTTCCTCCTCCTCCAAGAATGGACATAATCGTTTTTTGTCTCGGCATGCTTCACTTCGTTTTATCAAGCGGTTTTGACCTTCATAGTGAATGCAAAGAATTACATTGTTGCTTTAATTTGGAAGTTTGCAAGTGTATTCGTTGAGATCAAAAGATGTCTCATCAATGCAGCAATCTTCTCTGAGGTTTCTACGTTGACTCATTGTTTTGGAGATCGCCCCAGAATTCTCTCCCCAAGCTGGATTTCATCTGTCTTATGGTCTGATTATCACGCTATGCCAACTATCAATGTAGCTGCAGGCCCATCATTGCTATTTTTCTTTAATTTGGTGGACCCTTTCTCTGTTTTCCTTGTTTTCCTTTGACGTTATAGTCCTCACAGCCTCTCATTGAAACTGCCAGCAGGCCGTTGCCCCCCTCAAGCCGGTTGGAATTATGTTTGCTCTTTTATGTTTTCTGGTCTCTGTCATTCATATCCGAGCTGTTGGCTAAGCTCAAGACTTGTAATTCTGCCCCCGGAAGCAGGTTTTCCGGATCTTTATTAATCTACCCATCAGTTATTGTCAAAAAAAAAAACCACTGTAATCCCCTAAATTTCCGCCAGATCTCATTCATAACTTTACTAAACGTAAATACAAAATAACTGTAAGATATCGCTAAAATGTATATCAGCCCATCTAGGTCAGTTGGTAGAGCGCAAGGCTCTTAACCTTGTGGTCGTGGGTTCGAGCCCCACGGCGGGCGGCCGAAGCTCTTATAGATTTTATTACTTGGGTTTATTGTGTTGTTTCTTGGTTTTCTTTTTTTCAACAGAACTCTTACAATACATCCCATGTTTACCAAACGATCCTACAAATTGACTAAAATTCCAAAGAGGCCTCTTATTTAGACTAGAGTATACAAACAACCAATAAGTATTCAAACTGGGATAGACTAATAAAAAAGACAAATCAAAGCTAATCATCTTCAGAGAACATAGTAAGACCTCGAATTCAAAAGGTCTTGGTCCAAAAATTCCTCATAAAAGAGAAATCCTTCCATATCTCCCACAACCTTTTTTGATAGAGCATCAGCTTACTGGTTGAAAACACAATAAATATGGCTGAAAGTAATCCTGTCAAAGCACTGAATCAAGTTCTGCACATGCTTCTTCCAGTGATGCAATGAAAAAGACTGAATAGAGTTGCCCATTTTCCCAATCTACAATAACCTTTGAATCTCCAACAATCCTAATGACCATGAAACCTCTTCTCTTCACAAACCATAGAAGACCCCAAAGTGCAAGTAATTTTGTAAATGTATTGGAACATTTCCCAAGACTCATCCATAAATTAACAACATGCTTCCTTTTAATAATCAAAACCATTCCTGCCCCACATATATCCTCTTTTTCAACTCCATCAAAATATCGTGTCACTAATTCATCATTCAAAGAATGACAAACAAAAACTTTGTGATTTTTCAAAGAAAGAACCTTCTTCCAATCTTTTAAAGCTGCAACTATCTTTACACAAATTTGAGGAAGAAATAATTCAGTATCATGAAAAAGAGAATTATTTCTTTGTTTCCAAATTTCCCAAATAACTAGGGAAGAAAGAGTTCTGAATTGTATTTTTGCTAAGCCAATCAAACACTGAATTTTCACAAATTGAAATCTGTTGAGCAATCTATTATACCTTCAACCATGCCTTTACCAAATAATGCTCAAAAGCCCTTTTCTCCAGTATGTTCTAGCCCCTTTTCTTCACCCAATGTGTTAATTAGCAATATTATAAAATTGTGATATATATATATATATCAATATAAGGAAACCTTCATGTATGACATCAAATCCCGACCCACCCATTTGGTGATGGAAAATTATTTAGAAGGTAAAGGTTCCAAAAATGCATAAGATATTTATGTGGCTATACAAAAAAGAATGTGTGTGGTCTAGGAATCTGTGTCCTTTGTAATGGAGCAAGGGAATCCATTGTTCACTCATTTATTCAATGTTAATTTCTACTGCAAATTTGGAAGGACATAAAAATTACTTCTAGATTTGAAATTCATGGAATGAGGAAACAATAGAAAAATGTTTACATGGTTGTCAAACTCGCCTGGAACTTAAGTCATGTCGATCCATTTCATTTTTGGTTTTATGGTTTATATGGCTAGCTTGAAATGGAAGAATATTCTATGAAGAACATATATCAACATTCCAAGTTTTCTTACAGGTGGTGACAACCTTTAATTTATGTGGAGAAGCGCCAAAACCTAATTCATCAAAGCTGATCCAGGAATTGATGATTTTGACAAAAGTGGTTGTTGGAAATTTTTTTATGGAGCTTGCCAAGGGTTGAATCAACTATGTGGTTTCAGTTGAATTCTATATTTCTCCAATAACCACTACATCACTTTTAAGGAAACCATTCAGTTGAATTCCATATTTCTCTAATAACCACTACATCACTTTTAAGGAAACCATTGGATGAGGAACCAACAACTTAGCAGAACTATTTACGCTAAAAACCCTCTTGAAAAAAGTCTCAAATAGCGGGATCAAGGAATTGCGAGTACTCAATGATTCTATGCTAGTGGTAAAATGGATGCAGGGTTCTCAGTTGATTTACAATATCAATATGATGATATTGGCTATACATTTAAAGGAAACTGTGGTTGCTTTTGACAAGTTTACAATCGATCATATATATTATGAGTTGATTAGTAAGTTGATGCCCTGTCAAAGGAGGGTCTCACCATAGATCCTCGGGTAATACTTTATCTAGAGAAATCAAAGACATTGGGTATTAAGTCTCAACATTAATTTGAATTTTAGATATTTTGTGTTTGAAGGAAAATTGTAAATTTGATTTTTAAAATTTTGAAAAATGATAGAACAAGAGGAATTGTGGAAAGTTTTCTTTTTAATAGAATAATATATGGGGAAGTGGAGATTGAAATCTAGAAAATACAACCACTTTCGTGAATATAGCCTTTATAGGAGGAAGAAGTGACATGCTTGTATACCAATTTTGTGTTGGTGTGATAGCACATGACAAATGTGTTTTTACTCTAGATGGTAATAAAAATGCATTTTTTCTATGGAAAAAGAAAAGAAAACCTCCATGCAACGATAAGATGTGCCTTTATCCGTGATTCAAAGGGCATGTTTCGTTCACAAATAAATCTAGTTAATATGCCCGATAAGGTTGGATCCTCACAAATAGGGCCCATCAACTTGGACCAAGCAAGAATGAGATTACGATTCAAATCTTCTTTTGCAGACCTAGCCTAGAGGAAAAGGAAATGGAGGGGGTCACAGATATAGATAAGGCCCCCCACTAGAGTGGATGAAAACACACATTCATTGATAACTCACACAATACCTTCTTTAGATATGAGAGGTTAATTTCAATAGACTAGTCTATTTTATATCTTCAATTGCTTCAACCAATCATCAAACTTAAAAATATCAATGTAGCTATTGTTCAATTGGTTCAACTAATCGTCAATTTCAACAATGTCCATGTGGCCATTGTTTTCCACTTTCAATTAAGTACTCAAAATGAGAAGTGTAATATTATAGGAATAGGAACAAGAGGATTCTACATAATAATGTTCAATAAGGAATTTGTTGAATCTCATAATTGCCCAAGTCTAAAGCATTCACATGATGTAAGTCATTTGAATATGTTGGCTCAATATTTGTTCCATCCTAATAAGAGTTCATTTTTCGACCGCCTCAAACCATTTTTTGTTGTCTTTCATTTTTTTTAATTAAATGCTTTCAGTAAACACAAGCAACTACAAGTGTGTTATTCTTTTCATCTTCAACGATATAGTGTTTATAAACGATTTTTGTGAATCTCATAATTATCAAAGTTTAAAATAAT
This sequence comes from Pseudotsuga menziesii, assembly GCA_001517045.1. Classification (NCBI taxonomy): domain Eukaryota; kingdom Viridiplantae; phylum Streptophyta; class Pinopsida; order Pinales; family Pinaceae; genus Pseudotsuga; species Pseudotsuga menziesii. The sequence goes on from LPNX010240503.1 coordinate 23,589, forward strand.
TGGATGATGTAAGCGACATGGTTATCTCGACTTAATGTTTTTCCATGGAGATGAGAAAACCCTTCGTCAAGCACACCAAACCTATTTTCTTCTTTGTTATCTAATTTCAATTTTTTGATTAACTAGTTCTATGCACACAAGCGAGCACAATTGTTTTATTTACTCTTGTTTATATTTTCAATGGACATAAAATGTCATGTCTCACTATAAAAGTTACACTTCAACTAAAAGACCACTAGCTGTACCTTTCTACCTTAGAGTTATATATATAACATTTATTCTTTTCCAGCACAAATACACAAGTTATTGGAGACTTAAAACCCTCAATAAACTATCAAATAAGCCATTGTTAACCAATTGATTTTACTATAAAATATACAAGTTAGTTTCGTAGAAGCAATTACAAACACATAAATATACACAAGTACAAAATATTTGGCAGCAAGAAAACTGAATTATGTTAGTAGACACAAGTAGAAATATGGAGTTCACACCGTTCATACAAAGGAAGAAATATATAAAAATACATTTTTGAAGATCAAATAATCATTTGGAATCTGGCAGGTCGCTGGTTCGATCCGGCAGGTCGGAATTTGCAGTTTTGCAAACATAAATTTTAAGTTCTTTCAACTGTTTTATTTTTTTCGTCTTACATTTTAATCTCCTGAATGTCCGCCGCATTCCTAGGTCGCTGGTTCGAATCCGGCTGCTCGGAAATTTTCTTTTCGTTTCACAGTATAATCTCCTGATTTTCCGCCGCATGTCATGCATAACTTTACTATATGAAAATACAAATAATTAATAATATATCGATCTACTTCATGTCATGCATAACTTTACTATATGAAAATACAAATAATTAATAATATATCGATCTACTTTATTAATTGCCCGTCTAGCTCAGTTGGTAGAGCGCAAGGCTCTTAACCTTGTGGTCGTGGGTTCGAGCCCCACGGTGGGCGACAATTTTTATCCTTTGGGTTTGTAGTCATGTAACATTGAATTACGTAGAGCGATATTTTTATCATTGGACGGCTTAACTCTTTTGGGTTTGTAGTTATGTAACATTGAATTACGTAGGGCGATATTTTTATAACTGGACGGTTTAACCAATTTTGATATTTTTATCACTCGACGGTTTAACTGTTGAGTGTCAATTTATTTTTAATATTATATATAAATGTGAATAATATATATTTTTATATTATATATAAATATGAGAAAAATATTTATATAAAAATTAAGTAAATTATAAAATTTTAAAGATTTTGAGAAAAATTTGAAGGCTCAAAACTGAAAGAATAATAATATAATTAGAAACACAAAATATAAATAAATGCAATACACGGGTATTTTGAGTCTCCCTAGAATAAATATTGGGGCAATAGTCCCTAGAATAAATATTGTAAACTGTATTTTGAGTCTCCCAAGAGACAACTCGGCCCTGTTAGGTTAGGAATTCAACCCCACTTAAGTTTTAGGTTTGTCACTTGAAGAATATAAATATACACAACACTCAACGATTTACAGTCCATGTAACTGAGCATTTTGTCCCCTCTTAGCCGCATGAGTGATTTGTCTAGCTCAATATTATTTTTATTTTATATGGGCAGAAGAGTACTGCAACTAAGACTTGATACTATTGTCTAGAATGAGATAGATGGTTGGACTTGGTACACAATAGGGATGTGCCCTCCCTCATTTATGCACATACTCACTCACTCAAGTTCGCCAAAGAGAGAGGGAGAGACAAGTGCACTAGGGTGAAAAGAAGAAGAAGTTGTCGAAGATATCTTTTCTTCGGGTATTCTATCCTGGTTTGACATTGTACTTAGTGACAAAACTATTCTGAAGAAGTTTGAGGGGTTTTCTCCTTTATGGTTTCCACAAGGAAAATCTTTGTGTTCTTGTGTTTTGTTGTGCTTGTCTATCTTTCAGTTTAAATATCTAACTTAATTGAATTAAAGCGCAAAATTTAATAAGGTATCAGAGCCACTCTAAAAGAAGGCACTGTGCCATTGCAAAAATTAGGGTTTCCAAGTTCTAACGGTTCTCTCCATGAGTTTTCCAGAAAAGAGGGCTACGCTAACTCGCCTCAAGGATGCACATCTTTTGGTAGAGGAAGATTCCAGATTAGGGAAGTTTCGGTTTTGACCTAATTACTATTGCCGAAGAAAATTAGGCCATCAAGTCTTTGGAGGTCCCCTCTACAGAATTTGATAAAATACCTCATTGGACAACTCGCCTCTAGGAGGTGCATCTCTCTATCCAGGCAGAATTCCAAAATTCCAAGTTTGGAAGATTGGGGTTTCTCTATGGAACCCTAGGTCATCTAGGTTCAGAATCAGCATGGGCATCTAAAATTGGTAAGATCTATTTCCCTGCTATTTCCATTTGAGGTTCTCATATCAAGATGATGAATCACACCAAAGTTAAGGATAAGTTTGAGGGAGCAGATAATTTCCAAGCATGGAAGTATAGGATCTCTCTTATCCTTAAAGAAAATGACCTAGACAAATACATTAATGAGGAGGTTCCAGAACCATAGGAAGAAGAGGCAAAGGCAAACCACAAGAAGAATATGATAAGAGCTAAAAGGATCATTACAGACTCTATCAAGGACAACCTCATCCCTTAGGTATCATCTATGAATACTCCTAAGAATATGTTCGATGTTTCAACCAATTTGTTTAAAGGAAAGAACATCAACAAAAAAATGACCTTAAGAAATCAACTCAAGAATGTGAAGATCCAACATTCATAAACTATTCAGTCCTACTTCACAAGGGTTTCTCTTATCAATGAGGAATTAGAGGCTATTGAAGAAAATATTGTAGAAGGTGAGATTGTGATGACTACCTTGAATGGACTTCCAAGGTCAAGGAAATCATTCATTCAAGGGATATGTGCTAGGGAGAAACTAATTAAGTTAACCAGACTATGGGAGGAATGCACTCAAGAAGAAGCTTGATTAGTATCAAGAGAAGAGAAGATGGGAGCAAGCGACAATCAAGCTCTCACAACTTGGGAAAAGAAGAATGAAGGAAAGAGGGAGGATCACTCTCACAGAAGGTCCAAGAAATTCCAAAAGAACAATAGACCTAGAAGGGACTACACAAAACTTAGATGCTTCACATGTGATGAGAAACGCCACTTTTGAAGAGATTGTCCCAAAAACAAAGGACCCTCCAAAGCAAACAAAAAGAAGAGGCATCATGCACATACTGTAGAAGATGATGACCCCCCAAGAAAGAAAACAAGAGAAGAATCATAAAGCGATGAAGAGTATGTTCTGATATCAACTCTTATAGGCACGATTACCCATGGAAGCAATGATTGGTTAGTGAACAGTGGAGCTTCCAAGCATATGACAAGATACAAAGAATCCTTCATCAACCTATTAGAACATGAGTCACCTCACAATATGAAACTGGGAGATGATTATCAATATCCCATAAAAGGGAGTGGAGAAGCCTCTTACAAATTGGACTTTGACAAGTCAATGAAGATGCAAGATGTTCTCTATGTACCAGGTTTGAAGAAAAACCTACTCTCCATTTAAGCTTTAGATGCTAAAGGATTTCATGTTGCATTCGTTGATGGCCAAGCACTCATGTGGGAAAGAGGAAAAACAATAGATGATGCAACAATAATTGGAGAGCAAGAGGGAGGTCTGTACAGCTTTAAAGGACAACCTAAACAAGCTTTGGTTCATGACTCCATAGAACCAAATAAACTATGGCATCAAAGGCTTGCACACATACACTATAGGGCTCTACCTATTGCAAGAAAAGAAGAATCAATCCTTCCCGAACTCCAAACTAAACGTGAAGTTACTTGCAAGGAATGTGCACAAGGGAAGAATGTAAAGAAACCATTTCCAAGCAGTGAGAGCAAGGAAAAATAATTCATTCATATGTATGTGACCCCATGTGATTCAACTCATTAAGCAGGTATGCATACTGTGTTTTTTTCATAGATGACTATTCTCGTAAAGCTTGGATTTACTTCTTGAAAGGTAAAGATGAAGTCTTCAACAAATTCAAGGAATTCAAAGCTTTGGTAGAGAATCACACCGAAAAGAAGATCAAGACCTTACAATCAGACAATGATGGTGAATTCACCTCAGACAAGTTCAAAGACCTATGCAGAGAATCCAAGAATGAGAGAGAGATGAGCACTCCCTACAATCCTCAACCAAATGGCATTGCAGAAAGGAAGAATAAAATAATAATGGAAGCAACAAAGGCGATTCTTCATGACCAAGATCTTCCCTTGCACCTATGAGTAGAAGCAACAAGAACAACTATGTATGTACAAAACATAACACTTCATCGTGTTCTGAACAACAAGACTCCAAAAGAAGTTTTCTCAGGTAAGGAACTAGAAGTCATCCATCTTCGAATATTTGGCCTCCTTGTGTACATACATGTCCCCAAGGAGAAGAGGATAAAGCTAGAACCCTAAGGAAATAAGGGCATATTTTTGGGATACATTTATGAATCAAACTACCCAACTTATCCCACAATTTCTTTGTGTTGGCTTCTCTAGAGATGTTCAACAATATTTAATCTCAGGGGTAGAGTAAAATTCATGCTTCTTGCTTTTCATTCCAACTTTTCCAATCTTCTTTTGACATACTAATGGGTTTTGTATATGGATCCACCACAACCCAATGTTATCTATCTACAACAATATCTTCTATATTTATCAAGTATATGTCCATTAAAATTCTATATTTATATTCATAAAATGCTCACCATTTTCTTCACAAAATTCATTACGCAAAGTTATCACTCAATCCTAGGTTTATTGCAAATTCGAGATACATTTTTTCATCATAAAAAGAGATCAATCCTAATAACAAAGGTTCCATACACTAATAACCTCAATTTGATATCAAATAAATAATTTAATAAATATGTGAAAAAAATAATACCATTAAAAATTCCAATAGTTCACACATTGTACATTGATAGATGGAGAGTTAATAAAAATATTACACATTCCATGCTTTGAAACAAGTGGATGATGAAGTCATTGGATGTCATTGTGTATAAAATAATTTTTTGCAAAAGGCCTTGTGCACACCATTGTGGTAGATTACTTTACTTTATGATGAAAATTAACATTATCCATTTGTTTTTGGACTTTTGAGACAATGGTAAAATTTTCATTTTTTATAATATTCTATCTGTTATAAAGAAAATAAAAATTAAGAATTAAAGTATCAAAAATAATAAATTGATAAATTGATGGAAACGTTATTAATGGGGATTTAATATATTCTAATATAGATAGATGTAGGTGGACAATATTCTTCTTCTTCCTAGTATTAAGATCTTCACCAAATGTGTTAATTAGCTATATTATAAAATTGCGATATATATATCAATAAGGAAACCTTCATGTATGAATTGACATGAAGGTTTCTCTTACATATCACTATGGATGAGGTAAATTCTTACAAGGTTCCACTGAAGTCTAGGCAAAAGTTTCGTGACATTGGTGAACCACATGTATCAGAGTATCCTATGGTTTTCTTTGATGGTGCTGCTGCAAATTCCATAGGTGGTGCGGGCATATGTATATGTATAAATGATCAACATATTTTGGATATTAAACTTGGTGTTGGGAACAACACAAATACAAGGGCTGAACTTTTAGCACTCTGGGCTTCATTATAGGTCACCAAAGATATTGGGTTACCTTACCTACATATCTTTGGCGACTCCTCGGTGATTATAAATTGGGCAAAAGGGCGTATCCACCCTCGATATGGTGAACCTTGAGGCTTGGTGCGAAAACACCAGATTGCTCATGTCCTCTTTCACCAGGGTGGATATCAGTCATGTTTATAGGGAACATAGCAAGAGGGCAGACACCTTATCCAAGGAGGGGTTGTGTTTGGCACTTGGTCATCTCTTGCTTACTGAATCATATGATGAAGAGCTTATTGGGAAAGACTCTTTACAGATTTTTTAGAATTTGCTCATTCTACTTCTGTTATAGATCACTTGATATATATTGAGCTATGTCTAGTTATGCTGAGCAGTAGTTTCTGGAATACTGAGGATCACTCACCTACTTGGATAAGGTACTTGGGCTCCTGTTATGTTCTTTATGGACATACCATGAATGATGTTTATATTAGTGCTCACTTATGAGAGGACCATTGTATGTATTTGAAACCCAGGTGTTGATTGTATCACATATCTTCTTGCGTAGCTTATATTTGTTTTATTCTGTTTTAGCATGTTAGTTTATTATACTGATTTGATGGACCCATTGGGAACATGACAGTATTTTGCTGATGTACAAGGTTACTTTTGATTCATCTGAATAGCAAGGAACTTCTTTTTTCGACTAAAAAAAAGGAAACCTTCATGTATGACAATAGATCGTGACCCACCCATTTGGTGATGGAAATTTATTTAGAAGTTAAAGGTTCCAAAATTGCATAAGATATTTATGTTGCTTTAAAAAAAAAAAAAAAGTACATACTTGGGAGTCGGGACGCCAGAAAAAAAGGAATGTGTGTGGTCTAGGAATATGTGTCCTTTTTAATGGACCAACGGACTCATTTATTCAATGTAAATTCTTTCTATGAGTTAGGAAGGACATCAAAAGTCAGAAGTTAGTTGTAGATTAGAAATTCATGTAATGGGGACATAATAGAAAAATGTTTACATGGTTGTTAAACTTGTTTGGAACTTAAGTTATATTGATCCATTTTATTTATGGTTTGATGGTTTATATGGTTAGCTTGAAATACAAGAATATTTTTTTTGAAGAAAATGTATCAACTTTTTAGGTTTTCTAACCGGTGGTGACAACTTTCAATTTATGTGGAAAAGCTCCAAAATCTGATTCATCAAAATTGATCCGGGAATTGGTGATTGACAAAAGTAGTTGTTGGAGCTTTTTTTATGGAGCTTTCCAAGGGTCGAATCAACTATGTGGTTTGGGTGGAATTATATATTTCTCTGATAACCACTACATCACTTTTAAGGCAACCATTGGATGAGGAACCAACAACTTAGCAGAACTATTTACACTAAAACCCCTCTTGAAAAAAGTCTCAAATAGTGGAATCAGGGAATTGCAAGTACTCGATGATTCTATGGTAAAATGGATGCAAGGTTCTCAGTTGATTTACAATATCAATATGATGGTATTGAATATACATTTAAAGGAAATTGTGGCCGCCTTTGAAAAGTTTACAGTCGATCATATATATTGTGAGTTGAATTAGTAGGTTGATGCCCTCTTAAAGGAGGTATTCACCGTCGATCCCGGGGTAATACTTTATCTAGAGAAATCAAAGGCATTGGGTATTAAGTCTCAACATTAATTTGAATTTCAAACATTGTGATTGACTTATGTTTGAAGGAAAATTGGAAATTTCAGTTTTAAGAACTTATTAAAGACTATTATAGATTTTGAAAAATGATAGACCAAGAGGAATTGTGGAAAGTTTTCTTTTTAATAGAAAAATGTATGGGGAAGTGAAGATTCAAATCTAGAAAATACAACCATTTTGGTGAATATAGCCTTTATAGGAGGAAGAAGTGACATGCTTGTATACCAATTTTGTGTTGGTCTGATAGCACATGACAAATGTGTTTTTATTTTAGATGGTAAAAATGCATTTTTTTCTATGGAAAAAAGAAAAGAAAACCTCCATGCAAGGATGAGATGTGCCTTTATCCATGATTGAAATGGCAGGTTTCATTCACAATAAATCCAATTAATATGCCCGATAAGGTTGGATCCTCATGAATAACCCCCATCAACTTGGACCAAGTACGAATGGGATTACGATTTGAATTTTCTTTTGCAGACCTAGCCATAGAGGAAAAGGAAATGGAGGGGGGAACAGATACAGATAAGGCTCCCACACAAGACTAGAGCGGATGAAAACACACATTCATTGATAACTCACACAATACATTCTTTAGATATGGGAAGTTTATTTCAATAGACTAGTTTATTTTATATCTTCAAATGCTTCAACCAATCATTAAACTTGAAAACATCAATGTAGCTATTGTTCAATTGCTTCAACTAATAGTCAATTTCAACAATGTCCATGTGGCCATTATTTTCCACTTTGAATTAAGTACTCAAAATGAGAACTGTAATATTATAGGAATAGGAAAGAAGAGGATTCTACATAACAATGTTCAATAAGGAATTTTTTGAATCTCATGATTGCCCGAGTCTAAAGCATTCACATGATGTAAGTCATTTGAATATGTTGGCTCAATATTTGTTCCATCCTAATAAGAGATCATTTTTTGACAGCCTCAAACCATCTTTTGTTGTCTTTCATTTTTTTATTATTAAATGCTTTCAATGAACACAAACAAGCACAAGTATGTTATTCTTTTCATCTTCAATGATATAGTGTTTATAAATGATTTTTGTAAATCTCATAATGATTAAAGTTTAAAACATTTGGATGATGTAAGTGACATGGTTATCTCAACTCAATGTTTGTTCATCGAGATGAGAAACCCCTTCTTCAAGCACCCCAAACCTATTTTCTTCTCTGTTATCTAATTTCTTTTCAATTTATTTTTGGATTAACTACTTCCAGTTAACACAAGCAAACACAATTATTTTATTTTCTTTATTTTGTATTTTCAATGGACATAAAATGTCATGTCTGTCTCGCTACAAGTACAAAATATTTGGAAGCACCATTCACACTGTTCAAGTGAATTATGTTAATAGACACAAGTACTAAATATGGAGTTCACACCGTTCATACAAAGCAAGAAACATATAAAATACATTTTTGAAGAGCAAAGAATCATTTGAAATCCTAATACTTTTTAGTTTTAATCTGCTCAAAGTTACTGTTACAAATAATGTTCAAAGAGGGAAGAGCAAAACTGCAAGATTTTGGAGATTATCGATCTTTCATGGCTGTGTTGTTTTATTTTCTATGCATCTGGAAATATGGAAATAATTTAATGTTAACATATCGGTATCTCAGCTTCCGACCTTAGCTCAGTTGGTAGAGCGGAGGACTGTAGTTGGATACAAAATCTTACTGTCATCCTTAGATCGCTGGTTCGAATGCGGCAGGTCGGATTTCAGTTTTGTAAACATGAATTATAAGTTTTGTTTTACCGTTTTATTCTTTTCGTCTTACATTGTAATCTTCTGAATTTCTGCCGCATTCCCAGGTTGCTGGTTCGAATCGGGCTGGTCGGAAATTATTTCTTTCGCAAATATAAATTTTGCCGCATTCCCAGCCTCCAGGTCGCTGGTTCGAATCCGGCAGGTCGGAAATGATATATTTCGCAATCATAAAATTTAAGCGTTTTTCTACTGTAATCTGCTGAATTTCCGCCATATTCCCAGGTCGTTGGTTCGAATTCGGCAGGTCGGAAATGAATATTTTCGCAGATATAAATTCTAAGCGTTTTTCTACTGTAATCTCCTGAATTTCCGACGCATGCTTATGTCGCTGGTTCGAATCCGGCAGGTTGGATATGGTTTTTTGAGAACATAAATTTAAAGCGTTTCTCTGTGTTCTTTTTCTTTTCGTCTCACGCTATAATTTCCTGAATTTCCGCCGCATGCCATGCATAACTTTACTATATGAAGATATAAATTTGCAACAGTTGCCCGTCTAGCTCAGTTGGTAGAGCGCAAGGCTCTTAACCTTGTGGTCGTGGGTTCGAGCCCCACGGTGGGCGACTCTTTTATCTCTTGTAGTTATATGTTAGGTTACTCTTTTATCTCTTGTAGTTATATGTTAGGTTGCTTCAATATCCATATAGGGTTTATATAACTATCTCTTGTAGTTATGAGTTGGGTTGCTTCAATATCCATAGGGTTTATATAACTATCTCTTGTAGTTATGAGTTGGGTTGCTTCAATATCCATAGGGTTTATATAACTATCTCTTGTAGTTATGAGTTGGGTTGCTTCAATATCCATATAGGGTTTATATAACTATCTCTTGTAGTTATGAGTTGGGTTGCTTCAATATGAACATAGGATCACAAAGGCGACACTTTTATCTTGTGGGTTCTCACAATGGGCGACATTTTGGTAGGGTGGCATTTTTATCTATTCGGTTTATATTTATGTGTTGGGTTGCTTCAATATGAACATAGGATCACGGAGGGCGACATTTCTATCTCATGGGTTCTCACAGTGGTGACAATTTGGTAGAACTTATCAAATTGTTATACACTATTTTTAGCACAAGGGTAGAACTTATGAAATTGTCATATTTTATGATGATATTTTTGGAAATACTTCATTGGTGGGGTGTCAAGTCAAAACCCTTTTACGGATCACCATAAATTAAACCCAGATACACTTAAATCCTTGAATGGTAGGATTTTAAGTCATTGCCTTCTATAAAATGGAAGGCATGTCAATTAAGACCAATTGTAAGGGAGAATGTAGACTAAAACCCAAATATGCCTATATAATTGATTGGTAGGATTTTAAGCCAATTGCTTGCATCAAACGGTAGGATTTGTATTGCATATTTTTATTTGATCAAGCTTCGAAGATTTGCAAGAGGAAGAAGTGAAGGATCAAACAAAACAACTTGTCCATCAATATTCATAAACTGCTTTTAAAGCTTGAACTATTTAAATTGCACATCAAGTATTGTGTTTGATGCATTTGTATTGCATATTTTTATTTGATCAAGCTTCGGAGATTTGCAAGAGGAAGAAGTGAAGGATCAAACAAAACAACTTGTCCCTCAATATTCATAAACTGCTTTTAAAGCTTGAACTATTTAAATTGCACATCAAGTATTGTGTTTGATGCATTGGCAATTAAAGGAAGTAGAAGGATGGTTTTAATTAAAAACGAATCTTTCTCGACTTGAAGCTCTCATGCTTGGCCATTGCATTCTTCATGTTGAACATTGAATTGTACGCCTACTCATTGAGTTCACCATGCTTGTGTGATGAATGTTGCATGCTTGTGCTTGGGAATTTTCATGCTTAAGAATTGGTTTTTCATGTCATTGAATGCATTTTCATGCCTCTACTATGAATGCATTTTCTTGCACTTGAAAGCATTTATGCTCATATGGTGATGGTTTAATGACTGAACAAATGAAATTTCTCAAACTCTTGGATTTTAAACTACAAGTTTGTTTAGTGCAAGAATATGATCATGGAAGATTGGTGCCGGATAGATTGTTTGCCTTCATTTCCATATGTTTATTATTTTTATGCTCTCTACATCTCATATGTGAAGCTTGCATTTCAGATTTACAAAGAGCTATATAGCTAATTTTTGAAGCCGTTTACACATTGAAGGTCCCACAAAAGAATGAGGAAAAACATTACGCATTTAAACCACATCCCAATATTTGTTTCTTTTCCTAAAACTTCAAATTTTCTGATTGCAGAACCACTAATTGAGCATCAAGTTATTGTGCATTACAAGACCTTAGTTTCAACTTTGCATTGCATAGATTTGAGTCCTAGCTTCCACTTCCACCAATATGGTAGCCATATTTTTTTTATGAATGTGCATTCAATGATGGATGGCATGGTTGAGTTTCATTTCTCATACAAAAATCAACCACGTTAGCTGATATATTGAGGTTTTAAGTTAGTGAATTGTTTAGTTTAATTTAATGGTTAAAAGCTTCTTCTCATGAAGAATCCAAATTCATAAATTTGGGCTTTAGTCCTTCATATTATACTGCACTGAATTCTCCATTTTGTACACAAATTCCTTTTGAAGCATTTATGCATTAAATCTTTCAAGCCTATGCTTATGCATGAAATTTTTTATGCTTGAATCCTTGAAGGTCATGTTTTATTCAAGTTTACACATTGAAGCATTCAAACTTGTGCATTTTATCTTTTATGCTCATACAAATCAATAAAGCTCTCATGTTAAATATAAGTCACCTTTAACCAAGTTCATTGAAATAAGTTTATTAGGTGTGTTGAATAACAAATATACAAGCTTTGAGGAACTTACCTTAAAAACACCATACTTGTTTTCATGAACAATGCATATTAGTTCGAGTGGGTTTGTAGTTTTATTAACTAACTTGATTGAAAAGAAGATCTTACAAACATTCTCACAGAAGTCCATTGAAGGATCTCCATGAGTTATTCCAAATTTATTAATGTTTTCAAGTTTCATCAATTTTAGTTGTTTTTCATATACTTGCAAAGCTTCAAGCAAAAGCATTTTCATCTTCTCTTATGTATAGATTTGTAATAAACTAATAACTTAGAGTTGTTTATGTTTATCAAGCAGTTATAAACAAATTTATGAAGGTTGTTTTATGTTATTTATAGATTTTAAGCAAATAAAAGAAGAGCACTTTAGAGTTAACATGCAAGGATGAACAAGCATGTTTAGGGGACATTTAGGAGACATGTAGTGTTCTATTATAGATATGAAATTATCAAATTTAAAAAAAAATAAAATAACAATTTACAACTTAAAAAAATATTAAACAAGACAAACTTGTACAAGCCAAAGAGATGAAAAAAATACCAAACATCTCCAATCTAAAGAAGCTCACTAAAGGGAAAATTAGGTAAGCTATTTTTTTAGAGAATATATATTCACTTGATTGTAATTTTTCAAAGTATGAGAAGACAAATTGACAAGAAAAAACTCCAAGTTTCATTAAAAAAAGAAAAAAAAGATAGAAAAACAAATTGATATGAAGAGATAAATCATTTCATATGAGATTGCAAGGAATAAGACTCCAATGACATTTTCAAGATTATAGAAAAGACAAATGGGGAGAATTGAATACTTGACCCAAGAGATATAACCCAAGTAATACTTTTTGTATTAAAATAGCATGTTAAAGTAAAGTTAATAACATGTTATACAACTATACAATAGCTTAAATTAAAATTTGAAAAAGTGAATGACCTATCGTTAATGGATACAATGAAAAAGAACCAACTTTTGCCATTGAAGTATTAATGCTCCAATACATTATTTTAATAATTACTTCAAGCTACAGTACAATATTTTAATATTAATAATGGTTTCGTGATTTTTTTTCTTTCAAAATTATAAATTTTTTATTATAAAATAAAATAAATAAGAATTAACTTTTTCTACGGGAGGAAGTCATCCTCTAGTGTAAACCATCTTGTTGAGCCTACAATCAACTCTCACCATGCTTTGTATCTATGGGTTTTTCTTCGAATGCACAATGTCTCCACAAAATGGCTCCCCTTTTTGTGTAAGGCCATATTTCCTACTCCAATTCTTTGTATTTTTTAAAGCAAAACCCAAGTACCACAGAATGATTTATAATTCTCAAAGATCATGAAAGACACTTAAATGATTAGATTTCCCATTACATGCCTAGATTTTCCACAAAGTATTATGTTGTCATTCCATCGCCACTATATAGTATTTAATGAAAATTACATGGGGTGAATCCATGAAGATGGGTAACACTTTTTGGCCAACATTGACAATGAAAAATTGATATCTTACTCATTATTAAATCGAATCCCTCAAATCTCATCCATGCCTTGTGAATTGCAACATGCAATAATAAAAACAAATTGTAGAGAATTATGTTGTCTTTCCAATGATATTTAAAACATAATAATAATAACATTTATTGTGCTAAAATTGCATTTATTGAAATGTTTGCCCTTGTAAATCTTAGGGAAAGTTAACAAGTGTATTGTTTGCATGTAAAATAATTACTGGTTCACATTGTTTTAACTTTCAATGCTTGCAAAGCCCAATGGGGCTAGAGCAGTTGGTAATGAGGATTGAGATGAGAAGTTGTAAATGGAAGGTCACGAGTTCAAATCCCCTGTGGCTACTTACTTCAAAAAAAAAAAACTTTCAACGATGGCAACGAGAGCCATTCACCTCCAACATCTAAACTGTTGCAAACCAAAGTTCAAAGACTACTAGAATATATTTCTCTACACATTGTGCATTGGTGTTTCTTTCACTCAAAGATGGTTTCCTAGAGTACAAGTCTTTATTTTTTCTCTAACTTGGGGTAAGTCAAAGATTCTCAAGCGGATGATGAATCTATGTGATGTATTTGGAGTTGCTATGCCCATCTTACAATTGACCATATTTTGATGCAAAGTAATATTCCATCGTTTGAAAACTTTTTTATTCTAGATTGATTCTGACCACGGAATCACAAGAACATTTTCAATGATGATAGGGTTCCTCGGTCAGAATACCGCTACTATGATCCTAAAACTGTAGGACTAGACATTGAAGGGACGATTGCAGAAATTAAGGTAAGAACGTTTATTTTTAACTTTGAGATGCATTGCTAATTTTTTTATTATTATAGTAGATTAAAATTATAGTTATTTGACTCCTTGTATGTTGTACCATGTGGTTCTTTTGTCTTACTTCATGGGTGTGCTCACAATCCAACTGGAATTGATCCAACTCCTAAGCAATGGGAGAAGATTGTTGATGTCATTCAAGAAAAGAATCATACTACTTTTTTTGATGTTGCTTATTGGGTTTGTGATGATATGGGGGTTACATTTACAACCTTCATATCGTATGAAGTGCATAGTGTAGATTAGTTTATGCTCTTCATTAGTATGCATTTTTCTATCTTGCCAAGTTCTTTTTTTCAATTATTTTTAATTTTTTACTAATTCTTCATTTGGAAATATTGATTAATGCAATGGAAGTACCTTCAGGATTCAAAGAATTGAAATCCATTTTTTAAATGAAAAAAAAACCTTTGAAATGGTGGGTGATCCTTTATTGAATGCAATTTTATTATTATTATGAAAATTCCACCAATTTTTGTGTTATATTGTTTTTACTCTTTGCAATGAAAGACGCAAGGTGTTGTTACATCCCAGGTGGGAGAGATCTATGATTTAATAGTCTTAGAATCATTTCAAAACTGCCATTCATGGGGTACGAGACTTTATTGTTTATATGATACTTATGCCAATGGGCATCCATAGTGGTAGTGGCCCTCCTACTAATCCTATGGGAATATGCTTACTTGCTTGGACTCCCCCTCTCCTCCTTGTGTGTTTTGTAAGTGGTAGTCTTGATAAGGATGCATCATTTGTTAGTTTGTTTGCTGCTTATGAATGGAATTTTTCATTGCTCAGTCTTACAACAAGAACTTGGGTCTTTATGCAGAACGAATAAGAGTTATTAATGTTGTGTGCTATGCGATCATAAACAAGAAAAAGGTCTCCAATCCGAACCCCATTTCCCATTGCCCTCGTTTCTTAACTCCATACCATAATGCACTTGCTCCAAGATTGCGCTCATGACGAACGGAAACACCGATGGAGGAGGGTTTGGTTCAGTTGAAGCAGTGAACATAAATTCCCGAACATGCCATGAAGAAATGAAGAAATGCACTTCAGTTGAATTCAATATCATGTGAAAGATATGACTTGGTAACTTTCTATTTGAAGGAGACAAACACGACGTGACATCTTTTTACTCGCCCAACAAATAAAGAATTTTCTATAGTGGGAAGACAATGACATAACAAAACCTTATCCTACACATTTTTTTCAAAGCTTGGCCTACTAGGACTGCAAGTTTGGTGGAATCAATGGAAGGGCTTCAACAAATACAAGTTGGACGATGGAGATTGTGGTTATCATCTAGGCATTAGATGGATGCCAGGCTTAACAAAGTATAGAGGATTAAGTCAGATAAGAATACATGGCTATATCAATTAATCCAGTTGTAAGATGTATCTACAACCCCAAAAAACGTTATTTGATTTCTCTTTGATTCATGGAGGCTTATACATAAGTTATCAAATGAAATACTTAGGGGTCCCCAAGCACAAGAGTCCTTTGTGTCACATAAATGAAACCTTGAAATATAGGTACACCCAATATGCCCAGGATTAGGCATAGAAGTTTTGTCATCAATTACTCCTCTTGAATGCCACTTGAAAGTCATTCATTTTAAGAGGCTCTCTCCTAGAATGGGCTATGAAATTTCACACAACATGGGAATGTATTAGAATTGATATTTTATCTATTTCATCTTTGGAAAATGAATGCATGTGTTTTGAATAATGCACAACACAACACTATTTTTTTTCCTAGATAACTCCTTGATCTATGTCATTTTGTATCTATAAATTCAAGGGAAAATGGAGAAGGTGAAGTTAGTAGTGGAACACCTACACAAGTTGATGGGGTTTTGAACCAATGCATTATACCATGAGTAAAGAAGGGAACTCACTTGCTTCCTCTACACAGTTTAGAGAAGGGAACTACTTACTTGCTTAAGTAGTGGTCATCTCATAAGGTGGGCCATGCAATGAGGTGCGAAGAAATGTAAAGGAACTAGCACCCAACTAGGGCCTAAAGAGCCCTTAAAAATGCATTGTGAATAAACTATGTAGAACAATGACATATAGGAGCCTTGGATGCCTTACTAGTGAGGTCTTGGACGAATATCCAAAACCTCTACGTTAGTTTTTTTTTTCACAACTTTATTATCCTGTATTTTGTGGTGTTTTGGGTAGGTATTATTTTCCATAAAGTTTGATGCATAATTACAGAAAGGAGATTAGCATTATTTTCATGAGGAAGATGATTGGTCAATCTTATCTTCTTATGTTGAAGTATATAAATGGTGGGATTCAAGTATAAATGTTTGAAAAACATTTTGTCTTTAAATGGATACAAAACTTTTGGTAAATATGCTTGTCTAAATAGGCACGCATTAGATGTTTGGCATGATTTTTCTTGTTGTTAGGCATCGAGGCTTTTAGATAATGAATTTGGAACATTTTATTTTTTATTTTTGAGCTGACGAATATTTTGCTAAAATGTATCTCCATTCTTATTTTCCATCCATATGCTCACCAACTTAGGAGGTCCACGCCTGCTGCTTTTTTTTTAAGATCCTTGAATGGCTATAAGATATGTAGCATTCCTTTTTGTAGTCGTTGTTGTGAGGATGACAGATCTAAGACAATTGTACGTTTGATCCTATGACTTGTAATGGATGCAATATTAAAACATGAATGAAACATTAGGGTTGTTCATTGGCTTGTTGTGACAAGGCTTGAAGGGTAGGCAACCCTTGGGATAGAGGCTCACCTTGATGGGATTCAGGACGTATCGACCCCTACTAATTCACAAGTTATTGGTATATCTGCCTTATAGGTTGTTAGATATACTCTTGGGAGGTTGTTGTTCCCATGGTTAAAAATAAAAACACGAATGACACACAAATTACATGGCTTTTTTGAATTTAAATAGGAAACACCCTTCTTTGGTTTGAGAGTATATGCAACTCCTAGAGCACATCACTTCAGGGATTCTTAGGCAAAACCTAGATAAACATGGGGTGTATTGAGACTCAACTTTACTAATATACTGCTACAAATAGAAATTACTAGAGTATATCGATTCAGGGATTCTCAGGTAGAACCTAGATAAACACGAGGTGTGTTGAGACTCACCTTCACTAATAAACTACTACAAATAGAAATCACTCCTTATAAAAAAGGAAAGATGATAAAAAAATAGCTCTCAACTTGAGAAAGATCTGGTTTGTTAAACATAGCTTCTTGGATTGGTGGAACGGTGAAGCAAGGTGTGGTTAATGCCACTACCACGATTCAAGTCTCTCCAATGACACAATTATTCTCTTGTTCGTGATAGTTGTATTCCATATATGCGATGATTGATCACCAAACCATAGTAATATAATGTGATGGTTCTTCTTTGTTCATTGATCTTTTCCATTGTTTTTCTCATGTAGGCCTTGTAGCAATATCTCATTGTCTTCCTGTTGTCTTTCCCAGGCCTTGTTCAGTTGTTCGTTTTCATCCTTAAAATTTGGTATTTCCCTAATTAAATTTCTCATTGTTTCTAGCACTTGTTTGGCTTCAAAATGTTTTGCTTCTGGTTGTATGGTAGGTAGTGTGTGATTATTATTCTCATTGGGCAACACCATCGTTCAGTCCTGGTTGTATAATTTATACATTCAGACAACAAATGCAAGATTATTGTTGTTAGTTTGTTATTTTAGCATGCTTATAGTGGAAACTAGATGTTTCCATGGGCAATAGGGTTTAACCTGTGGCTTTGATACCATATGTAACATACCCACATAACCACTTGAAAATTTCATAATAAAAAAAACTTGACAATATATATCTATATATATATATAAGTCATAGATCAATTTACTCATTCTCTATCACACATTCAACACAACAAAAATACGAAATGCTCTTTGAAAATAGCCTTCAAGGTTTAGCCTAACTCCTTAACTGGTTGAATCTAAAAATATTAAGTTTAAAAGTTTTCCACAACAGGTGTTCCACATTAGAATTTTCCGCAACAGGCCTTCCGCAACTCCCCTTCCGCAAGGCGGATTACAGATTTCGGTATGTACGCAAATTTCTCTACAACTTTCCCTTCCGCAATGCGGATTGTGGAAAGTACTTACTTTTCTTACATCTTTCCCTTCCACAATCCCACTTCCGCAATCCGGATTGAGGAAAGTACTTGATTCTCTTTGCAAATTTCCCTTCCACAATCTCGCTTCCGCAATGCAGATTACGGACTGTGGAAAGTACTTAATTCTCTTTACAAATTTCCCTTCCGCAATCCCGCTTCTGCAATGCGAATTGTGGATTGTGGAAAGTACTTAATTCTATTTGCAAATTTCCCTTCCACAATCCCGCTTCCACAATGTAGATTGTAGATTGTGGAAAGTACCTAATTCTCTTTACAACTTTCCCTTCCGCAATCCTACTTCTGCAATGCGAATTATGGATTATGGAAAGTACTTAATTTTCTTTACATCTTTCCCTTTCGCAATCCTATTTCCACAATGCAGATTATGGATTGTGGAAGTACTTAACTTTTTACATAATTTCCTTCCGCATTTCCGCTTATGCAGTGCGGATTGCAGAAGTACTTAACTTTTTACATAATTTCCTTCTACATTTCTACTTTTGCAATGCGGATTGCAGATTGCGGAAGTACTTATCTTTCTTGGAGAATTTAACCTTCCGTAAGCCATTAATAGGTCAAGGATTAAAATCAAAGTGCAAGGACTTCACTAAGCTGGGACACACAGGAATTTGACTACCCTACGAAGGATTCCTTGCATCTGGGTATTAACAGGGAAGTTATAAAGCATCCAAGTACACTTTGTAGAAACCATATATCATTAAACACACTTTACATTGTTTAGAACTTAACATAGGTAGCAATAAATCATCACACCACATTTTATGCATATAAAATGATTATACTCTGAGCTCCATAGTCTGCAAGGATTTAAGCATTTAAAGGAACCTGGTAGTACATCGAGTCGAATGAAAAAGGAACAAACACGTTCCACCCACGTAGATTTGGACCAGTCTTGATTTCTGCCCTCAATCAGCCCTGAGCTAAACTATACATGGCAAGAGTGGTGACAACCTACCTCAAGTCCAGTTTTCCTAGCAAGAAATCACTTGTCTAACACAGAGCGCTCACACAACAAGTATCTATTACAACTTTCCTAACACAAAGTGCTCCCGCAACAAGATTTTCAGCATACTAAGCAGCGTCCTGCCTCCTCCCATATGCTTCTTTTTATAGTTTTTGTTTTGACTAGGTATTTTTCCAATTAGCGACCAATTCCTCACAGAATTCCTGCAGCCCACAACATCCCTTGATTTTCTAAGGCTTGTCTACTGCCATAATGACATGTTAACACCTAGTGTAACCTCCCTGAGGTTTCTCTTCCTCCTCCCCCACTCTTGCATGCATAGTTTCATCATTCAATGTGGTTGCCCCCATCATTCATTTTTCTTTTTATTAAAATAAAATTGTTTTCAATTACATCTGTCCTCCAAGGACTTATTGGCGGATTCCAGATCCAACCAATCTTATTTCACAAAAATAAAACAATAATTACAAATAATGTTTTTTTTACTGGGGGATGTTACATCGTGATCCTCCTCTGCTGCAAACTCCTATCTTCTTCTCCACATGCTAGCCTCTCCATGCGACCTCTCTTCCTTTGTAGACAAGCCCTTCTTCCAGCGCAACTTCACAGTGGCTTTCTCCACACGAAGGCTGTGAGCCTCCAACAACAATGACTCTCCCCAACACAGTCAACGATTAGCTCTTCACCATTCCTCATGCAGATGCTTCTATGAAGGTGGGTAGTCACTGACCTCCTCCACAGATCCTCCAAACAACTACATACTCTAGAGTACAAATCACACGCGATCACCTCCAACATTTCTTTGGCAGCTTCTTTTTCACGCACGGTCCTCCAATAGGTGGTCTCCGCCAGCGTCCAAACAACAAGATCTTCTTCTCAAATCCAATGTCTCTCTTCACACTGGCTCTGATACCGCTTGTTATTTTCTCAGAGACAAGTTACACAATCATACATCAAACAACACCATTAAAAAACACCAAAATTGATGTGGTAAAACCCCATAAGGGGAAACATCCATGCAGGTGAAGTATTGAAGTTCATTAATGAAGAAGGAGAGGTTACATGGTAGGCCTCAACCTTTTAGACTGTACTCATCACATTATGTATCCCAACCATGCACTATATACTTCATGAAAGAAGTTACATGAGTAAGTTGTTGCTAGTTATGCCCATTATGAGAAACTTCCCATAAACACATTAGTTTAGTTGTCATTTAACACTTTCAACCAGAAAAATAAAAACTAAGACAAAGAAATTGTACTTGGCTTCATAAGCAGATTGTTGAACCATACCAAATCAGATGGAAGATATTATGTACTTTTATGAAACTCCATCGCGAGTGGATGCTAAGAATGCAGAGGACTAAAAATCATTAGCAGCTAAACAAGTAGAAATTGAGAGACAATCAATACTCCATAATAAACAAAGTTTTACTATATCAAAATTTAGTAAGCACTATAAAACTAACGCCTGTGAAGTTTTAATAGAAAAACTTTTTAATATCAATTTTCTATATATACTTTCAACTAGAAAAATAATGGCTTAGACAAATAAATTACACGAAATACTACTACTACTACTACTACTACTACTAATCTAATTTTAAGGTCATCAACAAGTGAGACACGAATTTGTTGTATGAGACCCCTTTGTTTGTGGTAAATGGGATCCCCCTCTGCACAGTGATTTAACTGCTAAAGTCTACAAATGTGTACATACACTACCCCCCTCTAGATTTGAACCTGTGACCTCCTAAGAGGAAACACATGCTCTTAACCATTAGGCCCACTACATAATAAACAAGATTCTACTATATCAAAATTACTAAATTTTTTTTTTATTTTGCATTATATGATGTGGAGGGAGATAAAAAACTACACCATCTTAGTTATCATAGTGAGAATTTGGCTATTGTGTTTAGGATTCTCAACACACCAAATGGGACACCTAATCGCATTATTTTATATCTTTGTGTATGTGGTGATCTCTACATTGCTGTTAAGGTCATTTGCAAGATTTTCATACGTGGACTATTTCCATCATTTGAAGAATGGATTTGTTCATTTTTAGTAAACTATGGCAGTATGGATTTGGTAGGGATGGTAAATGTTACAGATTTTTATCCCATTTTTTTGATACAGGTGAATGCTTATATTATATGATGCATGTATTATATTATATTATTTATAACTAATTATATTAGTTGATGTATAATATGTATAATATAAATATTAAACTAAAAACAAATATAAAATAATATTATTTAATAAATAAAAACAAAAAATAAAAACTGATACTAAGTATAATTTTTTTGTGAATTATAGATTTATAAATAATTAGATAGTAAATTTTTAATTCAAGCTTATTTAAATCTTAATTAAGATGCATTTAAATATAACAAGATACCACTACCATGAAATAAATCTCTCCAGTATACATTTGCTACATTCAAGTTAATTTTATTGATTTGATCAAAACAATCTAAAATATGAGATAATATCTAAACATTTATCGATGTAATTAGTTATTATTCTACTTCATCATATATACTTTACTTCTCATTCTTTATTCCATTTAGCATATCTTTACACTCATATTTGAATTTGAGCAGGTTCTCATTTGGTTTGATTTTAAGAGGCTTCAAAGTTGAACTAACTTAGTCATTAGTTTTATATAGCATTAAAGGGAGAGAAGAGTGTTGTAGCCTATGGTGAGTAATCTGAATTGTATATCTTATTCTTGATGTATTATCTGAAAACTGTAGTGTCCCAATGCTCACTTTGTCCCCGTTAATGGCTTCAGTTTTACATATCATCATTTGTATCTATTTTTTACTGTTGTTCTCACAATGAAAGACATATTTTTTTTTTATCTTATTTAATAGTATATGAAATTATACTTAATCTTTGAACAATGTACACTGTCTCTATATTTACTTGGCCTGTGTAGATAATGCAATATGTTAATTTATCAAATTATTTAATGAAATAAGTTTTGTTATTACTGGCAAGACTTTTTAGCAAATGGTTTATGTCTGGAAGAAGGCTGAAAACTGCGAATTATATTTGACAAACTTATTGTTCAAAGATTAAATGCATCTAACCATAACAAAAAAAGATATGCCATAGCCAAAAACATGTTGGTCGAGGGCATTGTCACACAATTTATATTGCACAAGTTTCATAAGAATCAGGTATGTGAAAGTGGCAATTTTTTATGTAATGGATATCTCTATGGCAAATTTTTATATTAAAGATTATTCTATTAATCTTTTGTTTTCTTGTTTTATTCTATTTTCTTTTGTCTTATTCACAACCGGTATATTAGTATGTTTTCTTTATACATTTATAGGGGTAATATCTTGATTTGGCTATTTCTTTACCATTTTTGAGCACAGAAACAAGATTTTAAAGTAAACCAAGTATTTTCCTTCTTAATGTTAGATAGACCAAAATTGGTCCCAGTGGATGTTAATCAATGATCATCATCATCATCTTATGAATGATGAGGAATATTCTTATATAAAAATACTGTAGATACTCGGACACCTGTAGCAACATATGTTAGATGAATTTGCAAATGGAGGGAATGCTAAACGATGTTCACAGGATTACAACTCATACACCCTGGGTAGATTCGTGACTAGACAATGTTGAACAGGTCGTAAGTCTCGATGTAATCCCTAGGTCGCTGGTTCGAATCCGGCAGATCGGAAGTCTTTTTCTCGATTTTATCGTAAATTTTTTTATTCTTTTTTTATTCGCGGTTTTATGGCATACAAAGTTTTTGTACTTGCAAATTATTTTAAAACATGTGTTTGAGAATTATGTCTGCCCGTCTAGCTCAGTTGGTAGAGC
>LPNX010240503.1:47201-186707 GCA_001517045.1 Pseudotsuga menziesii
GGGAATACCTTGATTCTTTGTGAACAATAGGTGTTTGTTTGTAAACTCAAATCTTGACCTTAACATTGTTTATCCTAATTTACTTGTTTTTTATTCAATGAAGTACTTCACAAATTCATTGGTTAACTCAAATCTTGACCATAACATTGTTTATCCTAATTTACTTGATTTTTATTCAATGAAGTACTACACAAATTCATTGGTAAACTCAAATCTTGACTATAGCATTGTTTATCCTAATTTACTTGTTTTTGGTAAAATTAAGTACGTCATAAATTCATTGGTTAACTCAAATCTTGACCATAACATTGTTTTTTTTCACATGAACAACGTGGATTCCTGTTATTCACGAAGAATCAAGAAATCCTCAATTGCATATTATTCACGAAGAATCAAGGAATCCTCAATTGCATATCATGTTGCATGGTCATATTTGAAGCCAAGTGGGGAGTATAAACCACCTAATCTACATAGAATTGACAACTATAGCATTGTTTATGTACATATGGTGTGCAAACATTGAATGCAAAGGTTGTGAAATATCAAGTTGAAGAAAGGACAAGTTAATTATGTGAATTGAGTTGGAAACATTAAATGTAAAGCTTGTGAAATGTCAAAAAGTTAAGTATGTGAGTTAGGTTGCATGAATTCACAACTTGTTATTTAGTTAATTAAGTAAAAGAAAAAATAATATGTTAGAAAAAGTTCATTTATAAAAATAAATATAACGAGTTGTGATAGGTGTATAGGTGTAGAGGTCATATATGATCTTGATGGAAAACAAGAAATTGAGTTCACTTGAGACTTAGACAAGACCACTAACAATTAAGCAAAAGTTCCACTATTATTGTAAATTTTGTGTCTTGAAACAAAAAAGAATAAAACATATCTCGGTGATTGGAGATTCCACAATAATATTCATCATATGTTTTATACATCGTTCCCCAAGATTGGAGATTCCATAACAATATTCCTCATATGTTTTATACATTGCACCCCAAGATGCCACAATAATATTCATCATATATTTAATACATCATCCCTCAAGACTCTTAGGTGAGTAGGATTTTTTATCAAAGCTAAAAAAAATTAGCCGAAAACTTTGAAATCAAAGGTTATTATTAAATCTTGAGATTGCACAAGTATTGAAACTAGAAGGGCTAGTTCATCGGAAACATGTGGGATTATGGAGACTAGAACGAGTTTTGGAGGGACATCTAGCTTGTGTCGACTTCCCTTAGTGTAGTTGGATAAATGGGTAATTTCTTTGCATTTTTTGGTTTCATTTATGTAATATACCTCTATAAATTGTCTACCTTTCTTTAATTAGGAATCATTATTTTATAACTTTATCCAACTCATTGAGATATATTTTTTTATCGTTTTGTTGACAAGAAATCCATTGAATAAGCATTGCAACAACATATAGCATGTGTCTGCTTGCCCTTATGCAGTTGGATAAATGCATAAGTTATTTTGAATGCACTTTGTGGTTTCATTTCGTTGTAGGCACAATTAATTATGAGAAAATATTTAGGAATTCAAAATTGCTTTTTCTCTATGGGGTATTATTGGAATTTGATTTGGATTGGTTTCCCGAGGCCACCCTTTATTCACTTCCCAAATTCTTGGTGCTTATATCAATTCATTGAATTTCCCTTGGGGTTCTTGGAATTCTATATGTTTTCATGGATGGTTTGACTTGTCCTTTCTCCCCTCATGTATATTTGAGTTGGGTGTTTGTTGGATGATTGAACTTCAGTGTGAGGAATGATCTAGGTTTGCATCATTAATTTGGTCAAGATAGTATAAACTATGTCTATGTCTCCGGGATAAGTTGTAGTTGGTACAATTGTTGTCTTGGAGTTGTTTCTTTTTCATGGGTTGGTTTGTCTAATTGTGGTGTGGTAAACATGGAACCTTGGTGGGATTTTATGATCATGGAATTTCTAGGGAGCCATGGGAACTATCAAAGGAACATTCATGAAGATTATGTCAATGAAAACAAGACATTCATCTTTTGCAGTAACCACAAAAGTACACAACAATGAGCATCAACGTAGCTCATAGAATGTAGTTATAGAGGACACTCGCATACAAGTAAAAAGGTAAATCCTAGAATTGGAAGTCATGCTCTATACTTCAAAACATGGTTTGTAAGGTTAGCAGTGTTTCCCACTCAATTGCCTCCAGCTTCATAAAGTCAATGGGGCCTACACTTGGTGAACCGAGAGACATGGAAATTATACATCAAATGTTTCGGGATATGGACCTAGAAAATCAAGGATTGCAATGTACAAATGTTGGGAAAGACATGGCACACAACAATCACCTTTTTAATTAATCTCAATTTTTAATCTTTGCAAGACATTCCTCATATTAGTTGTTTTCTTTCAAGCTTATACTTGTATAAGTCTTTTGAAATCCTTTGTGAAGGATACTGATCTCTTTTTAATCCTTTTTGCTTGTCTAAATTGCTAAATTTTTAACTCATAAACAACATTCATTTTGTATGATAACATTGTCCAGTTTGGTTGTAGCTTTTTGTAAACAAATTAATTAAATTGTTCTTGTTAAAAAAAACAATTAATGTCCTCGAGCACGGGATGTAAATATTTCACCATTCTTTCATATACATTCCTCAAAGCATACTTTAATTATTTTGTAGTGGGCTCACATTTCTATGGCATTGTATTTCTAGTTGTAGTAGATGAGAGATTTCATTGGTGATTCCAAGGCTCTTTTTTCATAATGATTTGATTCTCGTGAATAAAATAAAATATGTGATAGGTGATCAATTTTCATTGTTGAATTTTTGTCATCGGTGTCTACAACCATTTGTTTCCCCCCCTTTTAATTTTACTTATCCTTTCTCTTGCAATTGTCATCCTGAACTCTCGATATAGGTCCAACTAAATTAATATCTATAACATAGTAAAATGCATAATCAATATTTCATGAAAAATAATTAAAACATAAATGAAATAACCAAAATGAGTAGACAAATAATGCAACCCATAATATACACTAATATATTTAAGATATAATTTTGTCAACGTTATTTAATTCAAAAGTTATTTCATCCATGTCAAATCTTTTGCAGATGTTTCTTTAATCTTCAATGGTCTCTCATCTTCCCATCTGGTCATGATGACTTGGTTGTTAGAGGATCTCCTTATCTCCACTTTCCCATCAAATATGTGGATGCAATGGCCTTGTTGCTGAGTGCACAATTAACAATACGTTTATCTACAACTATGAAATATAGAGAACATTCTGCAACACAAAATCAAAAATCCAAGCAATTTAAGCATGATGATGCCAACTCTTTTAGGTTTGAGGCTAGACTTATTTGCAAAATATACTATACCATCTACATTTTCATCTAAATCTTCAAAACAATGTTTTATAAATGTAATGTGACAGGTTGCACCAATGTCAAGAAGCCAGGTCTCCCTCCAAGATATAAATAAAGAATTTAATGAAACTTAATTTATACCAACATTATAATGTGCAACAATAAAGTGAGAAAATTCATGAGATTTGCCACTTCCAGAGATTTTACTTTTGTCTCTTTGTTCTGATCATTTTTCTCTTTAATCATCTTCCATGGATCTTTACAATGGTTTGCATCATGTCCATTCTTGCCACAGTAGACACATTGAAGATCAGGTATGTTGTTGTGATTGTGTCTACCACCTTGCCTCGAAGATTCTTGCTTCGATGTCCTCTCATGCTGCTTTCTCCTCTAGAATAATCATTTGATTGATTCTTCCATTTCTGTGCAAGGTACAAGGTCTCTCTAGAGTGGGTTGAGTTGTTTTCTTGTTGATGGCTTTCTCTCGTTTTGCAATCTTCTCGACTAGAGTGTTGAATTTGAGGTCTTTTAGTTGGACACTTGCTTGAAGTGATTCAAGATAGTGTGAATATGTAGGGTAGGGAACGTTGATGAAATTTGTGAGATATGTTTATCTTCAAACCAATAACATCAATTCCATGCATGATCTCTCTAATCTCAGATACTACAGAGATGGGATCATTATCCTTCAACTCTAGGTTGAAGAGCTTCAACAATAACTGGATTAGCTCTAATTATGAATGTGAATCATACAAATCCTTAAATTTCTTCAAAGAATCATAATAAGTTTTTGAATATTATATTTGATAACTCACCTCTTCACTTACTGTAGCAACAATTAGTGCATATGCATTCTTCTCCTCCAAGTTGCAAGTTGTTTACCTATTGTAGGTTTATTGGTCTATTACAAACTTCTCCTTCACCACTGTCATCCCACATGTCATTGAAGATGAGGGTATGATTGATATTCCTCGACCATTCTGAATAGTTGTATTTACAAATGAGTACTATTTTGACAATTGAAACTAGGGAATGCATGCCAAAAAACTTTACAATCTACAATATAATTTTGCAACAAGAACTGCAATACAACAAGCTTACAATACAATCTCTGCAAATGTCAAAGTTGCACTGTAGTATTCTTCTATGAGACAATACAATAATACTAATGGTAATATATGAAATACAATCTTACAAACTCTGTAGAGAGCTTACTATACAATATGAGGAATGAGAAAGAAAGACTCCTTTGGACAATAAGTAAGAACAATTAGTCTATGTAAATCAAAAGCAACTAATACAACAAACTAAATCATCATTTTGACTATCATAGTCACATAACATTTTCAATCCATTCTTTCAACAAGAAATTAAAAACCAAATCCCAGGGTTGAAGTTGAGGCTTAAAGAAATATTTTTATTATAAGCTAGTCTTGTATAAACATTTGGATTTTGAATTAATAAAAATACATCTGCAGCACCAACTAAGGTTGGACAAATATGAATGGGGATTGAGCATGTTGGAAACAAATATTACAATCAAATTATTCAAGGGATTCCTAGAGAGCGCCTCTAAACAATGAAAAATATATAGTGGAAAATGAAGGACACAAACCCACCCCAGCTTCAAGTCGCTCACTTATAAGAGAATACCACTAAATACATGTAGACGAGGTTGTGAAGGTGATGGTGGTAGGTCTGCAACATCATGGTAAGAGTGGTTTAATGAATTCTATATTCTCTGTAATGTATAGAAAAAAAACTCCTCCTCAGAAGTGAAACCTCCCCTCTCCATGCAAGGAAAATGAATGTGAAGTAAAATCTTATGATGTGCTTGAATCCCTAGAGGGTCCCCACATGCTTTTCATAATGGGTTGTGCGTACCATTGTCGATACCAAAATAATTGTGGGAGGACATTAACATTGATTTTGTGATGGGATTTCCAAGAAATCAATGAAGTAATGATTGAATTTTTTGTTGCTGATTTTTTTTCTAAAATGGCACATTTTATTCCTTGTAAAAATGGTAATGATGCCATTAGCATTGTTATTTTGTTCTTTAAAGAAATTGTTGATCACATGGATTTCCTATAAGTATAACAACATCATATAGGGATAACAAATTCATTAGGCACTTTTGAGAACAACATGGAAGAAGTTGGAAACCGCATTACAGTTTAGTTTCGCCTATCATCCACAAATTGATGGGAAAACTAAGGTTGTCAATAGAGGTCTTGGAAATATGTTAAGATGCTTAGTTGGTGAAAGGCCGGTAAAATTGGACTCAGTGTTGACACAAGCAAAATTTACATACAATAATTCAATAAATATATCAACATGTAAATGTCCATTTCAAATTGTTAATTGGAGGTCACCAAGAAGAGTAGTTGAATTGTCGCCATTGCAGGAAAGAAGTCAAATGAGTGCAAATGCATAATATTTTGTGGAACACATTAAAGAAGTTCATGAACATGTTCAAAATAAATTGAAAAAGAACAATGACCAGTGCAAGCAAAGAGCTTATGTGAAAAGGAGAGTGAAAATCCATGGAGAAGGATATTTAGTGTTGGTTCATTTGAGAAAAGGAAATTTTTTGAAGGGCCACCTATAATAAGCTAAAAATGAATAAAAATGTGTCTATGCAAAATCTTGAAGAATTTTGTTTATAATGCATACATATTGGATCTATCGGCAAAGTTAAATATTTTGCCCACAATTATTGTTATAGACTTGTATGAATTTCATGAAGTGATAGTGGATGAAGATGATGATTATGTTTTTTTATTGGAGAGAGAAAATTCCTGAGCATGAAGAAGAGGAAATTGCATAAAACTTAGATGAAAGGATTTCAAGAAGGACAAGAAGATAAATGATAAATGAATATTTAGTTTGATAGAAGGAAAATACTTAGAACAAGCCACATGAATCTCAAGAGTAGAGCTAGAGAAAATTGCGTAATCTTCATTTGATTTTTTTAGTTATCTAAAATGAATTATGTAATCTTCACTTGGTTGTTTTATCAATCTTGTGAGCTAAAACTCACTTTATTTTTTTACCAGGGGATACTAATGTAGGAGCCCTAGATTCATGTCCATCATATCCTATTCATAATTGAAATTTCTTACTGGGTTTTGTAGATCCATCAATGCATGTCAAATCATTTGATCAACAACCAAACAAATCAACAAATAGCATTTCCTAACGAGAGTTGCAACATGTGAAATCTTAATAAAAATTCTGCCTTCAATTTTCATTATATCACCAATGACTAATTGTCTATTGCAGGATTTATATTTGATGGAGGAATGTTAAGAGCGAAACTCTAAAATTCTAGTTGTTAGATCAACCCCAATCCTATGGCCCATGGCCCAATTTTTGGTGGGGGTCACTTATCAATGGATTTCACCATCAAAATATCGATCCTCTAAATTAACTCTTGTAAATCCAACAATCCATATTCATTTAGGTTCATCCATCACTTAATAGAGATGTAGGTTTCAAGATTTATTTCACCATATGAATGAAAAATAAAAGATTAATTTTTAAATAATTTGGAAAATGGAAAGAATCATCAAGCAAATTTTCTTAAGAAGATCTTTCCAACAATAAGAGTACAACAATCATAACACAAAGAACCCTAATTCATAAGGGCATGTCAAACATCACCAGCTACATAGAGCGAACCCATTAGAATATAGGGTCACACTCCTTCACAAGAAACCCTAGAAAGAGGGAAAACTTGTAAAGATTATAAGTAACCCCAAAATTTTGCTGCTTGATCTTTCACTATGCCGAGCTAAAACTGCACACTAGAGAGAGAGTATGATTTTTTGTTGTGATGTGTCAAAATGAAATGTTTAGCTGCTTATTTATACACTTCAAATCACTTGAATTCACTTTTGGGACTAATTGCACTTTTGTCTTCACTTTTCATTTTCTTTAGGGTTGAGTTACTAGTTTGACCACGACATTGTTTATTCACTTGTTGATCATTTATTATTGAAATTTTAATATTTCTTAAGAAAATTTCTTCATGATGATGACGTTATTATTCTCCCCGTATGCACTCCTATTCATTCATAGAGTCCTAATGTAGAATAAACCCACTAAGAAGTCCCAAACACTTAATAGATCTTGTCAATTCAACAATAGCCCTCTATCGTAGAATAGATTACTCTGATCCCCATTCATAATGAATTTATACCCGATGTTGCATACTGGAGAAAAATCAACACTCCCTTTTAGTGAGGGAGACATTTTGCATCATGCCAAGCATCACACTGGTGAGAGTGTTCGGTCATAGCTCAAAGCTTTTATTATAAAAAACTATGAACCATATTTCACAATTGGCATAATTCCATACACAGAGTCATCATCCATCAATACTCACCATATGTCTACATTCTGCTTACATAGAGTTATAAGCAAGAGCTTCTTCCATCCATCCCATAAAAAAACATACATAAGCTGTCAAAAAAGAGCTTTTCAAGAGATATAAACAATAACAACAAGTCAGGAGAAATAATCCTCCGCCAAAATAAAGAAGCAGAAGATTTATGATTGTATTACATCCTTGAAGAAAACATAGAAACACATGAGTCAAGAACTATCCAAGAAGAGGTCCTCGATCTGGTTCCTTGATGATATCATTGTTTACCTCCCAAACTTTATGTGTGCCTTTTAAGAGTTGTAGACCCATTTTTTAGAGAATATCAACTTGTACATTCTAGTCCTTGCATATATGATGAAAAGAGACATCATCAAAATAAGTAAGTACCCTACAAGTGTTCTCAAATAGAGACCTAAAAAATATGTTCTTTAGAGGCCTTTTCAAATGAAGTCACTCAATAACTAACTACGAGTCCCCAAATATCTAAATGTTCTTTATCCCTGTAGATACTGCCAACTTCAAAACCATCCAAGAAACATGGAATTCATCCTTGTTGTTTGAAGCTAAACCAATGTATGCAGTAAATTTATACCAATGATGGTCAGAGGTGAACAATAAGCCCCCCACACCCCCATTACTTGGTATTCCTTGGGTTGTACCATCAAAATAGCCCCAATCCATAGATTTATCTATATGTTCAATCTCAATCCTTCTCGTGGGTTTATCCTTTTTTATCTAAGGAAATTGTTCCAGAATAGCAAGGCTCTTTGTAGCATAGATATGTGGAGGAATAAAGATATACTAAAATATCATTTTGTTTTGGGAAATCCAAACCCCCAAAATCATTAGGATATGTAGGGCTCTATAGGCTTGAAAAGATGAACAGTTCAACCATGACTATAGAGCATCTTTAATATCTACGCCTTCACAAACGAAATGGACACCCAAGACATGGGATACATAATTCCATATTTTGGTTAAATAAGGACAACAAATAAAAAAATGGTCGATGAATTCACCTTCGATCCTACATAGGGAGCATCTGCTAGGGCCATAACCAAATTTCCTCAAAAGGAACTCCCAAATTGGAAATTTTCCAACCAAAGTGAGCCACATGTAATTTTTTTCCTTGAGAGGGTAGTTAAAGTTCTAGATTACCATATTCCACCACTCATGAGCAGGATGATGTTCTTCTTCATGAAGGAATTGGTATCCAAGATTTGGAAAATACGTACCTCCATAAACATTTTTATACCATAAAAGGGAGTCCTCCTTCTCCACTAATCTAACATGGATATCTTTCATATCTTTAATGTAATACCCCCAAAAAACCTTTTCATCATTCTCAAACTCCACAACTTCAGCAAATAACGACTCTTGATGAAGAGGGGCAGAATTAAAATGATCATGGATCTTGTGCAAAAAAACAAAACCCATGTTGACAAGAGAGACAACCATCTGCTCAGGAAGTATGTGTTCACCCTTACACCCAATCCATGTGTTAAGGCCTAGTTGGATACTTCTACCATTACCAACCTCCCAAGACAACCAATCACCAATAAGATAAAAGGATAAAATGGGGGCCCTCCATATAAAAGATATATTCCTCAACAACTTCACACTAAACTATAACCATTCCAAAATAGTCATGGGATGCATATACTTTTGTTGGGAAAACTTCACCCACCTCCCATTTCCTTTTAGAACACTCCAAATTCCTTTAGTTGCAGGGGATTTTGAAAATATCAGGTGATGCTTTAGCCCTCAACCCCCAAGCTACTTAGGGAGGGTAATCCTTTTCCAAGAGACCCAATGAAATGGTTTTTCATCTGACTTTTTTTTGCATAAGAATCTGAAACATAGCCTCCTGTTGGACTTAAGAATACCAAAAGGGACATGTGCAAAATAGACCTAGAAAATAGGTAAGCCTTCCAAGACATATTTTAATAAAACAAATATGTCATCTTTATATAACCATCCGTTACACTGTAGATTCAAATTTCTCTCAACTTTTTGAATAAGTTAGACCCACTCCTTGAAGGTATAATCATTTGGTTTTATAACAAAGCCCGGGTATTTTAGACCCTGAGAAATATCTAAAACCTTGAAATCAAATTGAGCAACAATCCACTTAGTAGCCTCATAATCCAAGTTCATGAAATAAACAATAGACTTACAAGGATTACATAGCATACATGTGGATTCAGAGAAAAGAGCAAGCAAATATTTGAATTTTAGTATTTCCCTTCTGGATCCATTTGAGAAAAGTAAAATGCCATCTACAAAGAGTAGAGGAGAGATGAAGATTGCTCCTCCGAAGTGAAAACCTTTTAGATTACCATTGTCTCTAGAATTAGTGATAATTTTGTTGAGGCCCTCCATGATTAACATAAATAAAAGGGGAACAAGTAGGAGTCCTTTCCTTAATCCTCTTCCAGGCCTAAAAAATGGAGAAGTTGATCTATTGATCAATACAACAAAACTGGCTAATTTAACACAAGAAAGGATCCAATTAACCAAGGAAAGATCAAAACCACCATGAATGAGCACCAACCTGAGAAAGGTCCAGTTTAATTAGTCATAATCCTTAGATAAATCATCCTTAATGACAACTATAGGAATGTTCTTAATGTGTGTTGAATGAAAAAATTCTTGAGCAATGTCAATAGCACCATGTATTTGCCTTCCCTCAAGAAAAGAAAATTGCTCAGGAGTTACAACTTTAGAAAAAATAACCCTAAATATATTATCCATAACCTTTGCAATCTACTTGTAAGCACAATTACAAATATATATAGGCTTGCCATCATCCATTCTAACCACATTGTCTTTTTTTCGAATCAGTGTTAGAAAAATGGCATTAAAAACAGCCAAGCCTACATCTTTAATTATGGATTCTTCAACAACAGAAAGAAATTTTCACTTATAACCTTAAACATACTAGAATAGAATTCAACCGGGTAGTCATATGGCCGAGGGCTCTTGTCATGATGGATATATTTAATAGCCAAAATAAGTTCATCTTGCGAGATAGGTTCATTTAAGGAGAGATTCTGCTCATCAGCTAGAAACTTTGGGAAGTGGGAAATAATTTCCATCATAGATGCAATAGGATCCCTTTGGTCCTTCTTATACAGATATGATAAATGCTTCACACCAACCTTGGTAATATCATGGAAACCAGAAACCACAGTTATTTCCTCATCTTTAATCTCTCAAATGGTATCAGCATTAATTGTGTGCTTGATATATTTTTGAAAAAACTTAGAGTTGTTATCTCATTTCTCCAGCTAAATAGTACACATTCTAATCCCGAGGTAGGCCTCCTCCCCTTGTAACAATTTTGTAACACCCCGGTTTTGACCCCATTTGCATTAAATGTATATGATGTATATATTGTAATTAATCATGGTGTGGAGCTAAAGGAAAAAGGGCCACCATCGATTTAGCGTTTTATGTTTCAACGATTAAAAAAATCGTTGCCGATGGTATTTTGTGCTAGCCGACACATTATAATTTTGGACATCATGTAAATATGCAATTAATTAAAAACCCACAACCAGCTATGTCAATGCAACAATAATGAGATGGGGGCATGATTCCTAAGGATAAGGTGGGGGGGGTGGTATTCAAACCTTTGGGGGTCAATGGGGAAAAGCCAAATGTCAAAGGGGGAACCCATCAAAATTGTCAACTACCTTTCTTGTCTTATTCACCCAATCATTTATTACTGCCAGAAATTGGTTGAGTTGGTTATTACATGGGATGGGCAAGGTATGACAGCCCAAATTCGAATTGGAGAAGCCATCATTTTTTGGAAACACATTTTGACTCCTTGGGCAAGTAAAAACCCAAAAGTGTATTCCATTCTACCATGCTTGGAGGTTTTTCATATTTTCCCTTCACATGAGCTATCTCAGGCATCCAGAACTTCCTGTGTGTGTTTTCATTCCACGTTTTTGGTTGTTGGCTTCATTTTCCCATGGATGGGAGTTCATTTTTGTAATGCCATGGTTTGGGTTGGTTTTCCTCACGTTTTTGGAGCTGGTGGTGCATTTTCCACTCACATTTTTGCAGTTTAATGTATTTTTACCATGGCTGTAAAGTGTTTTTGTTAGCTTCTAGTGGCTGGGATCTTTGTTGGGCATTTTGGTGTTGTTTCCACATGCCCACGGTGGGGAATTTCGTTGTTTAGTGTTTCCCAACGAGTGGGAGAACAAAGCCATGAATTTTGGGGGTTGCTGAGGTTGTTTTGGCCACGTTAGGGCCATAAACGACTCTAGAATTCAAGTTGATCAGCCTGAGTTGTTTCTACCCAGTTTCCATACCTGATTTTGGTCTCTGTGGTGTGTTTCCTTCAGTCCAGAACTATTATTGCTATGTGCACATCATTTGTTGGCCTTTGAACTGTATTTGGGTGTGGAGATGGGGTCTAAGATTGCTTGACAAACCTAGTGTGTGCAGGATCCTCAAAAACAGAGCTAGAGGGATGTATTTCTTCTTTACACCCCCTGAATAGCACCGGAAAGGAAGGCATATCCCGAGGGACTGTGCAGCAGGGAAGGGGATGCTTCCTTGTGTTGGGTGTGTGTGGATGTTTTAGAAGTCATGCTAGTTCTGGTGCAGGTGTCCATAGCTCTTGGAATGAGCTCACTAGCTTAGCATCTAACCTTTCCAGCTCCCCGTTGGCCTGATAAACCCAACTGTGTTGGCTTGGTTGAGTTGTGTATCCTTGGCTATGTGTGAGCCTGCTAGTTTCCCCTTATTCATTGTGGAATCAAGCCCAGCTTGGGGGTGGCAGTGTTACTGAGT
The DNA here is from genome assembly GCA_001517045.1 of Pseudotsuga menziesii. Classification (NCBI taxonomy): domain Eukaryota; kingdom Viridiplantae; phylum Streptophyta; class Pinopsida; order Pinales; family Pinaceae; genus Pseudotsuga; species Pseudotsuga menziesii. The sequence continues at coordinate 59,762 of LPNX010240503.1, forward strand.
GATTGATGAGCACACTGGTCTATGGTTGGGTGGAACGTTGCAATGACATAGTTGGTTGCGGGACAAGCTTCTTCTAAGATAAGTATTATTGTGTTATATCCTTGCAACTGTGTTTGTTTTATAAATCAATATGAACATGTTAAATGTGGTGAATGAATGAATGTGCTTCCACTGTTTGATAGTAATTATGCATTTGTGTATGTTTGTTTCCTATGATTTTTATATTGTGTTCATGGGGCTTAGTTTTCCTAGATTGTTAGCATTATAGTTGCGTCCTCTCACTGGTAGAAAGGTGGGGACGTGACAAATTTCCTCCTCTTGGATCCAAGATCTAGAATGTAAAGTTTATGGTCAATGGAGGAAAAACCCTAAGAATTTTTTTATGTAGAATGAATCCAAATGATTCTCAGTCTTCAGGAGTTCCATCCCATTAATTCCCTTTCTCTTCTCCACCCAAGATATTATATGTTCCTTAAACCTTTTTAGGTCATTCAGAAATTGGACAACAACTGAGCACTATACATTCACACGGTAAGGGGTTTGAAGAGACTTCACCAAAGAATGAAAAACCTTATCTTGAATCCATGTAGCATTAAAATTGAAGAGATATGGGGGTTTTCATTGGTCCCCTTTAACTTCCAAAAGGACAAGAAAATGGTATGATTCGTATCTAAGACTTAAAAAAACAAAAAAACAAAAAATTTGTAAAATTAAAGCTAGCATTGTGGTTCTGAAATCTAACATAGTTGCATGAAGTAAAAAACAAGAGTTTTCTAAAATTTGAGGTAGGGTTGTGAATCTTGAATCCAATGCAAATGCAAGAAATTAAAAAACAAAAAAACATTTTTTTAATTAAGGAAATAATTGTGAAACTTGAATCCAACATAGTACTTAAAGCCTTCACTTTGCACCCTTGATCCCCGTCGTCCCTTTAAGACAGTCGTTCTTATGAAAAGAAAGTTTTGTGTTTTGGTCAAAGTTGTCAATGTATGATTTTTCCAAGTGAAGGTAAGTAATTTATGATTCATATAATGTTTTGCAGCTAACAATCGTGTTTATTAACACATTTTGTAGAATTATAGTCACCTTCAAAAGGGAAACATTCCAGATAGTGCAATTCAGTAAAGTGAATTGTGGTTCAGCCATGAGAACCTTCATCATAAATGATGCACAAGATCCCTATGAGCATGAGGAAGATGTTATCGGAGAAAACATCTGAGTTGGAAATGCTGAGACAAATTCTAATGGGAGGAGATTTGAAGAGACTCCCCTATATTTTGCAGCGACCATGAGAAGCCTAAGGGTGGAGTTGCAAAGTTACAGGGCAGATAATGAATGATTGGTTAAGGCTCAAGAGGAGCAGAATCAGCTGAATGCATCCATGTTGCAAATTTTGATAGACATCCAGAGGCAGATGAACTCTGGGGACCGGACAGTAAGACCAGAAGGTAGTAAGAGTGGCACTAGAAGAAGGAAGAGATCTCCTAGTGAGTCATCTGAATCTAAAGGATCCACTGGGGACTCAAGCTCTTCATCTCATGGGAATGATAGGAAGAGGCGTTACAAGAACCATTCACGTGATGAATTTAAGAAGGCAAGGTCTCCTACCTTTAATAGTGAGATAAAGAATGGACAAGAAGCTGAAGTTTGGCTTCTTGGGATGAGGAAATATTTCCAAGTCCAAGACTATTCTGGAAATATGAAGACTAGAGTAGCCATATTCAATTTGACTGGAAGAGAATCCATATGGTGGGATCACTTCAGGCAGGTAAAGAAGATCAATGAAAGAAATATTGTATGGAAGTAGTTCTAGAAGTAGTTCAAGCAGAAGTACCTTTCTGACAGGTACTATGATGATAAGATCAAGGAATTCCATGAGATGAGGTCAAGACAGCAGACCATGGAAGAGTATGCAAACACGTTCCTGGGAATTTTGAGGTATGTCAGGAACATCAAAGATGAAAAAGTGAAGATCCAACGTTTTCTGAGTGGATTTCCTGAGTCTTACAAGGAAAGGATTGAGTTTTATGAACCTAGAACTCTTGAAGAAGCAATAAGGAAGGCTAAGTATTGCTATGAGAAAATCAAAGGAAAATATAACTATCATAAGACATGGAAGGATAAGAAGAACAAGAAGTCTGACCAAAGGAAGAAAGGTTTTAAACCTTCTAACTTTAGGAATCAGCAGAAGCAGCCATCCCAAGTTGAGAAGCATCTAGCCATAGTGGTGGGGGAGAAGCCCGGAGAACCACAGCAAAACAGAGGACCACTCCAATGTTGGAAATGTGGAGAACCCCACATGCGCAGGAATTGTCCACTTGAGAATGAGAATGCAAGGCCAGCTTACAACATTCAAGAGGTAGAAACAGTGGATCAAGTAGCAAGGGTCGTTCCTAGGATCTATGCAGCACTAGAGGACCGCTAGGCAGATCACCAGTCAACTGTGGTTGAAGTTGCAGGTAAGATTGTTGGGCAATCTGTTTCTATTTAGATTGACTTTGGTTCTACTCACAGTTACATTAATCCTAGAGTAGTGGATATTTGTGCTTTTAAGAAAGTAAAGCATAACGAATCTTGGTTAGTTCAGCTAGCCACTGAAACTAAGAGAAAGGTTAGTGAAGTGGTAGAGAAATGTCCGTTGGTCATGAATGGATTGGTCACTTGTGTTGATCTGAATGTTCTACCACTTGGTTCCTATGATGTTCTCATTGGAATGGATTGCTTAGAAGCTCACAGGATAAATCTTGACTGTTATAATAAGAATTTTGAATGCATGGATGAAGAAAGGAACCCAAGAGTTGTAAGAGGCATTCCAAAGATGATTTCGATTAGGCAAATTTCAGCAATGCAGCTGAAGAAGTGTTGTAGGAAAGGTTGCATAGTGTATGCAACTCATATTTTGGAGGCAACAGAGAATGAAACTCCTAGGTTGGAGGACTATCAAGTCTTACAGGAATTAAAGGATGTGTTTCCAGATGAGATTCCAGGGCGTCCTCCAAAGTGGGACATTGATTTCACAATTGAACTTGTTCCAGGAGCAACACCCCTATCTAAGACACCCTATAGGATGAGTACACCAGAAATGCTAGAGCTGAAGATGCAACTGCAAGAGTTGTTGGAGAAGAAGTATATCAGGCCGAGTGTGTCTCCTTGGGGAGCACCAGTTCTGTTACGGTGAAGAAGAAAGATGGTACACTCAGGTTGTGTATTGATTACAGACAATTGAACAAGGTCACAGTGAAGAATAAATACTATTTTCCTAGGATTGATGACCTCTTTGATCAAATGAGAGGAGCAAAGGTATTTTCCAAGATTGACTTAAGGTCAGGTTACCATAAGGTGAGAATCAAGGATGAAGACATTCATAAGACCACCTTCAGGACAAGGTATGGGCATTATGAGTTTGTAGTGGTACCATTTGGTCTCACAAATGCACCAGCTACATTTATGTGCCTTATGAATAGTGTCTTCAGCAGGTATTTGGACAAGTTTGTTCTTGTTTTCCTTGATGGCATTCTTGTTAATTCTAAGAATGAGGAAGAGCATTAAAAGCATCTGAGATTGACATTACAATTTCTCATGGAGCATCAGTTATATGCAAAGTTAAGTGTGACTTTTACAGAGATAGGATTCATTTTTTGGGTCACATTATCTCAGATGAGGGCATATCTGTAGACCCTGAGAAGATTGAGGCCATTATGACTTGGCCTACTCCAAGAAATGTGACATATGTAAGATCTTTTATGGGACTTGCAGGATACTATAGGAGATTCATTGAAGGACTCTCCAAGGTTGCACATCCAGTCACTTCTTTGCAAAAGAAGGGAATAAAGTTTGAATGGACATTGAGGTGCGAAGAAAGCTTCCAGCAGTTGAAGAATCTTATCACGAGTGTGCCAGTATTGAAGATTGTAGACCCAGAAAAGGATTTTGTGGTCTGTACTGATGCATGCAGACAAGGGCTTGGAGGATTCCTTATCCAAGACAACCACGTGATATTTTATGAGTCAAGAAATCTAAAGGATCATGAGAAGAACTATGTTACTCATGACCTAGAACATGCCTAGAACTTGCATCCATAGTACATGCTCTCAAGATGTGGAGGCATTACTTGATGGGAAGAGGATTTGAGGCTAAGGACAAACCATTGTGGTTTGAAGTATTTGTTTGATCAACCAATGTTAAATGCTAGGAAAGCTAGATGGTTGGATTTTTTAAGTTAGTTTGATTTTGAAATCAAGCACATAAAAGGAAAAGAGAATAAGGTAGTTGATGCACTAAGCAGGAAGGTGCAGGATAGGTATGTGGCATCTCTTAGTATTTGGCAGTTATATTTGAGGCAGCAGATTGTTAATCATACTGCTAGAGATGAATTGTAAAAGCAGGTAAAAGACAAGTTGCAGCAACAAAGTATTGAGAAAAGGTATGAGGGATATAAATTGGAAGAAGATGGAGTTCTTACCTATAAGAACTGAGTCTATATTCCAAATATAGCATATTTGATTAGAATGGTTATGGATGAGATCCATCAAGCTCCATATTCTCGTCATCCAGGATATCAGAAGACAATTGCTACAGCTAGAAAGCAGTATTTTTGGTCAGGAATGAAAAAGGACATGGTTGAGTACATTTCTAGGTGCATGAAATGTCAGCAGGTAAAGGTTGAGCATCAACACCCTGTAGGTTTGTTGCAGCCCTTGCCAGTTCCCGAATGGAAATGGGAAGTTAATTCCATGTATTTTATTACACGATTTCCAATGACTTGGAGATAGCATGATTTCATCATGGTTGTGGTGGACAAGTTGGCAAAGGAAACACATTTTATACCAGTTAAGTCTATGCACAAGACTGATGACATTGCAAAAATTTTCATGAAGGAGATTTTCAAATTGCATGGATTGCCTAAGGCAATAGTCTCTGGCAGAGATGTCAAGTTCACTTCCAATTTTTGGAAGGGTTTGTTTTCAGCTTTGGGTATAATGCTAAACTTCACACTACCTACCATCCTCATACTGATGGGCAGACAGAGAGAGTGAATCAGGTGCTTGAAGACATGCTTCGCATGTATGTGATGGACAAACCATCCAAGTGGGAGGATTATTTACACTTGGTAGAATTTTCCTATAAAAATGGACAACAATCATCCTTGGGGATGAGTCCATATGAAGCTTTGTATGGAAGAAGGTGTAGGACACCATTGACTTGGGATAATTCAATGAACAGGATTGTTCTTGGGCCAGAATTTCTCAAGGAAATGGAGCAAGAGGTTGTAAAGATCAGGAAGAATATGAAAGCAACTCAGGACATAAAGAAAAGCTATGTGGATAAGCATAGGGTGAATAGAGAGTTCAATGTTGGGGATCATGTTTACCTCAGAGTGAGGGCAAAGAAGAGTTACTTGAAGCTTGGAAGTTGTGCCAAGTTGTCACCTAGATATTGTGGGCCATTTGAAGCGCTTGAAAAAATAGGGCCAGTTGCATATAGACTTGCATTGCCTGCTAGCACCAGAGCTCATAATGTTTTTCATGTTTCTTTGCTTAAGAAATATGTACATGATCCTAACCATGTGATAAATTGGGATGTGATTTAGGTGGAAGCCTAGGGAGAGTTCCAAATTGAGCCAATGCACATCCTCAACAGGAACCGAGCCATATGGCAGGTAAAGGTGCAATGGGAGCAATACGGTCCTAAAGAGGCTACGTGGGAGCTGGAGGATGCCATGCAACTAGAACATCCATTTTTGTTCAATTCTGCGGAGCACTAAGGCGATGCCAGTGTAGCATTTTTTTTCAATTTTATAAAGCATCGAGGACAATGCTATTGAAGGGGGAGGGGAATGTAACACCCCGATTTTGACCCTATTTGCATTAAATCTATATGATGTATATATTGTAATTAATCATGGTGTGGAGCTAAAGGGAAAATCCCCACCATTGATTTAGTGTTTTATGTTTCGACAATTAAAAAAATCATTGTCGATGGTATTTTGTGCTAGTCGACACATTATAATTTTAAACATCATGTAAATCTGCAATAAATTAAAAACCCACAACCAGCTATGTAAATGCAACAATAATGATATGGGGGCACGATTCCTAAAGATAAGGGGGGGGGTATTCAAACCTTTGGGGGCCAATGGGTAAAATCCAAATGTCAAAGGAGGAACCCATGAAAACTGTCAACTACCTTTCTTGTCTTATTCACACAATCATTTATTACTGCTAGAAATTGGTTGAGTTGGTTATTTCATGGGATGTGCAAGGTATGACAGCCCAAATTTGAATTGGAGAAGCCATCAGTTTTTGGGAAACACGTTTTGACTCCTTGGGCAAGTAAAAACCCAAAAACGTATGTCATTCTACCATGCTTGGAGGTTTTTCATATTTTCCTCACCATTTTTCCTTCACGTGAGCTCTCTCAGGCATCTAGAACTTCCCGTGTCTGTTTCCATTCCACGTTTTTGGTTGTTGGATTCATTTTCCATGGATGGGAGGTTGTTTTTGTAATTCCAAGGATTGGGTTGGTTTTCGTCACGTTTTTGGAGCTGCTGGTGCATTTTCCACTCATGTTTTTGTAGTTTAATGTGTTTTTACCATGGTTGTGAAGTGTTTTTGTTAGCTTCTAGTGGCTAGGATCTCTATTGGGAGTTTTGATGTTGTTTCCACATGCCCACGATGGGGAATTTCGTTGTTTAGTGTTTCCCAACGAGTGGGAGAACAAAGCCACGAATTTTGGTGGTTGTTGAGGTCGTTTTTGCCACGTTAGGGCCATAAATGACTCTAGAATTCGAGTTTCTTATCCTGAGTTGTTTCTACCTAGTTTCCATACCCGATTTTGGTCTCTGTGGTGTTTTTCCTTTAATCTAGAACTGTTATTCCTATGTGCACATCGTTTGTTGGCCTTTGAACTGTCTTTGGGTGTGGGGATGGGGTCTGAGATTGCTTGACAAACCTAGTGTGTGCGGGAGCCTCACGGATAGATCTAGAGGGTTGGATTTCTTCTTTACACCCCCTGAATAGCACCAGAAGGGAAGGCATATCCCGAGGGACTGTGTAGCATAGAAAGGGGATGCTTCCTTATGTTGGGTGTGTGTGGATGTTTTAGAAGTTAGGCTAGTTCTGGTGCAGGTGTCCATAGCTCTTGGAATGAGCTCACTAGATTAGCATCCAACCTTTCCAACTCCCTCTTGGACTGATAAACCCAATTGTGTTGGCTTGGTTGAGTTGTGTATCCTTGGGTACGTGTGATCCTACTAGTTTCCCCTTATTCCTTGTGGATTCATGCTTAGCTTGGGGGTGGCAATGTTGCTGAGTGATTGATGAGCACACTGACCTATGGTTGGGTGGAACATTACAACCACATAGCTGATTGCAGGACAAGATTCTTCTAAGATAAGTATTCTTGTGTTAAATCCTTGCAACCGTGTTTTTTTTATAAATCAATATGAACATGGTAAATGTGGTGATTGAATGAATGTGCATTTGCTGTTTGATAGTAATTATGCATCTGTGTATGTTTATTTCCAATGCATTTTATATTGTGTTCATGGGGATTAGTTTGCCCAGATTGTTAGCATTATAGTCACATCCTCTCGTCGGTAGAAGGGTGGGGACGTGAGAAATTTCCTCCTCTTGGATTCAAGATATATAATGTAAAGTTTTTGGTCAATTGAAGAAAAACCATCAAGATTTTTTTATGTAGAATGAATCCAATTGATTCTCAATCCTCAGGAGTTCCATCCCCTTAATTCCCTTTCTCTTCTCTACCCAAGATATTATATGTTCCTTAACCCTTTTTAGGTTATTCAGAAAGTGGACAACAACTGAGCACTATACATTCACATTGTAAGGGGTTTGAAGAGACTTCACCAAAGAATGAAAAACCTTATCTTGAATCCATGTAGCATTAAACTTGAGGAGATATGGGGTTTTCATTAGTCCCCTTTAACTTCCAAAAAGACAAGAAAATGGTATGAGTCACCTTTAATACCTACCCACTATTTTATACAAGAGGCCGAGTGCACCATTCCTTGATTTATGAGGAAAAAATCCAATATTTTGCTATTTCCTAATCACTAGCACACCAGGGGCAAGTCAAAAAGAGAAACCTCTTCAAGTTTCCTGGAAAAAAAATTCTAAAATGGGATATTTGTGAACATATACACCCCAGGTCTCTGCATCCCCAAGGGAGAAATTCAAATCACAAGAAAGAATAAATCACTCATAATTATGAAAACATCACCAAATAGATTCACCTAGAAATCCATTCTTTGTGTATGAGTACCATATATATTTAACAAGGTGAACGCGTAACCCAAATATCTGGAAAACAAATCAACACCCAGGACAGAAAAGTAACCCCGCAATACATGGAGAAAGAAAGAGACCTAGAAGACCACCCGATGACCATCCCACCAAATATACCTTGAGCATAAAGGCTAATAAAATCCCATCCTGGAAAATCAGACTTAAAAATAGAAATAACAGATTCTCCAATAGCCATAGTTTCCTACAATAAAAGAACATCTGGATTATGGAGCAAAACTAGACTCTTCAAGGCAAATTTCTTATAAGGGTTCCATAACCCTCTTATATTAAGAGAGATGTACAACATTAGGTAACCTTTGCACTGAGGATGCATGCACTTATGGCCCCCTTAATAGTATTTTTTCTACCACCTTAAATATCAAGTGCCACCTGAAATATGGTTGTGGCCATCACATATATGCTTCCTCTAAGTCTACTTGATCCCCTAGAGTCATCCTTAAATAATCACTTAGAATACCTCACCTATGCAACAAACTTAGAAGAATATCTCGGTCTGAAGTGATATCTCAGGGATATATTTAAAATGTTCACAACCGAAGATGCCTCCTTATCCTAAGGCGACCGACCTCTGTCCATCTCAACAATACACCTTCTAGCACTGGACTCATTTATTATGTGCATTGTAGTCTACATCCCATGTTCCTTTTAAAGATGCTTTGTAGATCGAATCAATAGATGAAACGTTCAGTTATTCCTACAATATAGCATTATATTATCATCATCAATATTATATTACTGACATAATTATATATGTTCCAAATGGAGAAAAGGTTGAATATTTTAGGTTGATATGTGGTGAATGGTCTAGTTCAACTAATTTACTAGATGAGTTTCTATTAGATTTGATCATTTTTTCCCTTCTTCTTTTTTCAATTTTCATGGTCCATATAGTTCCTCCATTGAGTCATTCATTTAATCATTATGTATCTTGCATATTTTGGCTCTTTGGTGACCATGTGTTGTGGTTTGACTAGTTTAGCAAGTGGGTTTCTAATAGAATTATGTAGTTTTACTATCCTTTAGAAAGTTGGACAAGTATCCTATTCTCTACAATTACTAGGGAATGACAAGGTACATAACCCAATCCATGATTCTAATTTAAAGAAGGGAATTTCTCAAAATTTGATAGTTTCACAAAATTTGCCACCCATTGACGAGGAAGAAAAATCGATCATGATACTTGACCATATCTTGGTTTCCAACAATAGAAGGCTAAGAAACCAAGTTCTTAAAAGATATTTGGCCCAAGAGATAGACTAACCCCTAATGACACCCTCTTGGGAGGGGCATAACGTGCACCAACATCCTCCATTGCTTACATTGATACAAACACATTAGGATTGGTAGATTTGTAATGAGCTTAGTTTGTCTCACAAGCAGAAAGAGCTAAAAGGAGGGAAATTGGATTTACTAATGAAATTTGATAGTAATGCATTTTAGTATAAGAATTTATTTTTGTAGACTTGGTGGATTTTATTAGTTAGTTTTTCCCATGAAGTTTAAAGCTCTTATCTAAGATTTGAAAAAAACAAAAAACAAAAAAATTGTAAAATTAAAGCTAGCATTGTGGTTCTGAAATATAACATAGTTGCATGAAGTAAAAAACAAGAGTTTTCTAAAATTTGAGGTAAGGTTGTGAATCTTGAATCCAATGCAAATGCAAGAAATTAAAAAAATAATTAATTAATTAAGGCAATAATTGTGAAACTTTAATCCAACATAGTACTTAAAGCCTTCACTTTGCTTCCTATCAATAATTGTGTTATACAAGAAACTTGTGGTCTGCTTGAATCAACATTTATTTTAATAATTTTTTTTATTTAATTTATTGGGGTGGGTAGAACTTGAGTCAAGTTTTAATTTGAGTAAGGAATCCATAAAATTTTGGAAAAGGAAAATGAGGATTAGGGGATTATTCCTTGCACTAAGAATTGAAATAGGAAACTAATGGAGAAGAGAAAGAAAACAAAATACAATGAAGAAAAGAAAACATAGGGTAAAGGGAAATATGAAGGGGGGGATGAAGAAAAGAGGAAGAAAATAAACACAAGAAAGCTAGTTCCATATCAACTAGTCCTTGCTTTTGGGATTGAATTAAAAGGTTAACATTTTGGGCAATGGGGTTTTAATAAAAAGTAGGAACAAATGTATGTCTATATTCATTTTGAAATACCTTTTAACCTTGCTTAACCATATGATACCCATCCTTGGGATGTTACCATCAAATTTGGGCAGTTTAAAGTTCAATCGTTTAGAACGTTCAAGTTGTAAACTGATCAACCCATTTGATATATGAGATATTATGTTCTAGATGAGTCAAGTGTTATTGGAGTCCACTATTGGATCAAATGTTTCATCTCATAGATCATTAGTGTTCTCTCAAATCACTTATGCCACCTATTGCATAAATGAACCCAATGCTTTTTTAAATGTATCATATTTGTTAGTTTTATCATGCTTGATACAATAGACTCTTGATCTTAACTCAATATTTATTTTCATACTTAGTGATCAGCTAGTATGCAATTCTAAAAATTTTGTTGGACATCACACCAAATTTCAATTTCCTTAATTCTTCCTAACATTTCATTTCTCCACCATAATCTTTGGTCCATTACACAATTTCTTCATACCAAATTTTTATGTGATAGATTGATCATATGACAATTTGAAACTAGGGCTCTTAAATTAGGTTTAGAGTTACAATAATGGACTTGATTAATGGTTTTGAATAGTAGAGCAACTACTATATAGATCATATATTGGAGATAATATTTGAAACAAGGTTACCGATATATGTATACAGAGAATGCAAATGATGTGAAGGAAATACAATAAGGTGTGCTTTCGATTTGAGAAGGGAAAATTGTAAGTTGACCTAGCGGAAGTTTGGAGATGCATGCATGACTTTAGATGGATTAGGTATGAGATCTATAGGTGTTTATCATATTGTATTAGAAAACACATTTATGCAATAGAAAATCATGAGAAGGTATTGTGGGGTGTGAAATAGAGGTGAGGTTATTGTTATATGCTGTATCATCTCACAAGATAGGAAAATAGATGATTGAAAAGGAACTCAACTTTCAAGGAAGGATGTGTAATTTGACAATTTGATTTCGTATCTCCTTTTCGAAATATCTATCCCACTTTGATCGATGCTATGATGTCATTCGAGCTATATTTGATCATTTTCATAGATTTTCTATTACATATGTGTGTGTGTGTTGTTTCTAATACCATGCATTGTTGTGTGTGTGTGTGTGTGTGTGTGGTTCTGAGTTTAGGAAGAATATTTGTCATGAAAGCGGCTCAAAATGACAATAGAGAGACACAATCAGTTTGTTTCGGTTAGAAAACTCTAAAAAGCCATGTTGTAGAATAAATGGAAGTTGATAATACAAGTGGACCACAACTTGTTGGAAAATTAGCTTCTCATTTTTATAGAACAAATTCTAAGCTTTGAGTTGGTCTTGGTAGGCAATTTGTTCACCATGTGGCTAGTGAATCATTAGATCATAGCAAGTAGGATTATTTCAATAAGAACTTATGCTATGAAAGCATTTCATTGTTATTACCCTAAAAAAAACATGCGATTGAGATGTGGTAACATCAAGCAACTTGAATTAATACTTTGAAGGTTTTTCGTAGGCATTAATTTAAAAAAAATGAAAAATAAAGAATATAATATGAGACTGTCATGAGTTTGAAATTTTAAATTAATTTCAAAATTCAGTCTATGTACCATTTCATTATAATAGTGCATTTTCACCTTCAAGTGCAACAATGTTTTATTTGATGGCAGGTTAAGTGGCTTTCTTTAAATATATTACTTGTCTTTTTATGTTATCAATGCTTTGTAGCAAGTTATTACTTGTATTTTTATATTATCAATGCTTTGTAGCTAGTTACCGAGAGTTATGTTTCTCCAGGAGAGCATCAAATAACATTTTGAAGAAGAAAAATATTAATAAATTCTTTTGGAAAAGGTTATATATCAATTCCCAATCTATGACACAATCATAAATGACTTGGCCAGTTCATAAAGATAAGCTTCAAAAGAAATGAATATGTGAAGGAATGCAATAAATAGATTTTGAATAAAAATATTTAAAGAGTTAAATAACGACAATAACAATAGGTACGGAGTGGCAAATGTCCTTGGACTTTGACAATAGGATGTTTTGAATTTTAAAATAGCTTTATCTTGTCAATGACCAGTTCACCAGTCCACTTGGCTTTATTTATGTATTTTGTTCTTTTATTTATTGTCGGTTTGGGCTAGTACACACGATGTTGTAATCAATTTAATTTCTTTTACTATTGCACTTGCTATTGAATATTAACAATTGTTGTTACTCAGAGTTGATTCAATACATTATCTAGTTGGAGCATGTTTGGTGACCTCTAACAAATATTAGAGAACATATATATAGGAAATGCTCAACTACTAGTATCAATAGCAAAAATGTATAAATGTTACTGCAAATAATGCCACAACTTACTTACTCCACTATCTCATAATGATTATAGTGATTGATTTATCTTTGCATGTCATAAAATTTATTTCCTATGCACTAAGTTACTGAGAGGATACTAAATTTCACCTTCTAGATCATACATTATGCCTCAGGTTCAGGATTTCCATTTCGAATACAAAAGAAGGGAAATAAAAATTCAATTTATAAAACCTTGATGCATTCAAATCAAATTCCAAACTCATAAAAAACTACGGGAATGGCCATCAATATATGTTGAACAATGCCAATGAAAGTATTAATTAAACCCCACCATCGCAAGAAATCGTATATATGGAAGTCTGACAGTTTTACAAATGCCACAACAAAATGAAAAATCATACCAATAAGTTATTTCTCATGAGGGTTTAAATATGTGAACAGCTTGCCCCATGGACTGAAGAATGTTGATACAATCCATGTCCGTGAAATGATTTGGAATTGCATTTTCGGACTCCTCCTTTGGAAGCATCTACATGGATTGAGAATATCCCCACTCCCATAAAACCATAGAAAGACATGTTTATGTCTTAGAAACAATAATAAATGACTTAGAAGCAATTTCAAGGTGTGTTCGCTACTTATCTCATATGGTAATAGAGATTTCGTAAGAAGGTATGTGAAATTGGTACTAGGTATGTTAGGCTTGTTAGATATGAATATACATTTATATCATTTCATATAAATGTCACATAAATGATATAAATGTATGCCACTACCAAAGTTATTAACAAAATTGAAGTTAGAGGAGAAATACGTTTTTGTCGTGATTTTTTTAAATGTTGAAAATCGTAATCAACCAGCTTCTTCTAATAAAGGTTCGATGCATTCTATAGATGACACAACCTTAAAAAAAATATGACACTAAATTATGTGAAAAGGTACCATGAATACTAACAGATTTACTAATGAATACTCACAGATATAATAATGAGCATTTCTCATAAAAATATATATGTAAGGGGTATCAGGAAATACTCATAACGATATTTTTCAATCAAGAGAAAAGTTGGGCAACAAGAGCAACAAACATTTAGTAGAATTAATCAAATACTACCACTCCTAGTAGTGGTGTGTGTGTGTGTGTGTGAACAAAAATATCATACATCTCATGATACATGTCAGAATACCTATCCAATCCAATAACCGCTATAATATATTCCCTCCACCAATAGAGGCATCAGTACCTCTATCAGGAGAAAAATTAGAGAGGAGAGCATCACCAATATCTTCATCAAGATGAATCTCACCCACTGCAACCATCCTATATACAATTGAGGTGAGTGGAGTAGGAGATGGTGGAGTGATTGGTAGGACAAGTAGATGGATCGGAGATAGTGGTAGGCCAATTGGGTGTGAAGGAATAAATAATGGTCGATTGTGATCATGGTGAGGAGAAGGAGGAGGATGAGGAGCATCAGATGGAGACTATCCTACGTCATGGTGAGGAGGAGGAGGTGGAGCATGAGATGATGGCATGCCTATATCATGGCGAGGTGGAGGTGGTGGAGCAGGTGGATCATGTGATGAATATGCTCCTACATCACTGAAACAAGAAGGAAGAGGTGATTTACAAGCATGTAGATCAACGAGATCCTCATCATACGTCATCAACTAAACCTTTGTCTTCTAGATGCATGGATGCATAGATTATATACTGCAACAACAATATCATATCATGTGGTAGTATCCTCCATATCTCTTTGAGCTCAGGGTCTCACATGATCTATGCAACTCATCTTTTCTTAACTCCTCGTCCAACCAACATAATAGATAGTATATTCAAAAAATCCTGGTGGTACCTCTGATCCGACCTACACCATAGTCCAAGTCGGGGTAATGCAGGAACCTCAGCCTTCTGCATATCCACATCATCCTCTTTAATGAGTTGCAACTATATTAACGTAATCATAAGGATAATATACCTCTCTCATCTTATGGTTAATCCTAGGTGAAAAATATGTCAGTACAAACTCTCCAGTCCAACCTAGCGTGCGGGTATGGAAGAAGGTCCAATGTGTGGTCCTCCTCACTAGCTAGCATGTTGTAGTCTATGTTGGGAACTTCTACTGCCCCCTCTTGGGAATCATCTAGCCCCACATATGAATATGCACCTAGATTGATGACCTAGTAGGGAGACATTAAAATTATGGCCTTGTGGCTAGAATCCTCTTAAAAATGAACAAAAAATGTTTGAAGCAAAAGGGAATCTAGCCATCCCATTATAAACTACATGGCATCGACCCAAAGCAAAAAAAAATTGCATTAAAAAAATGACGAACCACCTAATGTATATAGGTGGTCTCACTAAAGAATATACATAAAATAAAAGAGGGAAACTAATGTGTGGCCCATTAATAGTTGAGTGCATGATGGTGGTAACCAACAGTGAGAGGCATCTAACCTCCTCTCTACTGAAAGCACCAATCCATAGTTTTCCCTCGCACACTTGAAAATCACTAGGATCAGTGATCTCATTGGTCATATATATATATATATATATATATATATATATATATATATATAAGAGTAGACAAGTTGACTCTTTGCTACAAATCATGTTGGGTGTTGGCCCTAGGAAAAGATAAACAAAATCTTGTTCGCTTCATTATGGTTGCAAGATGAGAAAATATCAGGATGGAAGAATTTGTAGCAAAAGAGGAGAAAAGAAAGTCGAAATGAGGAGTTCGACCTATTTTTTGTAAAGAGTTAGTTAGACTAATAGTCTACTTTTGGGAATAAAGCATGATTGTAAATTGGGCCGATAGTGCCTAGTTTTAGATGTAACAGGATGTGTTAAATTAGTAAGACAACATGTCAATTGATAGTTGAGAATTAATCGATGGGTAAAACAAGAATTATAAACTCCTATAAAGTCGATCCAAGTTGTGTGCGGATGAAAGAAGATTGTAGAGAGTAGAGAAAAGGGAAGAATAGAACATAATAGAGAAAGAAGAGCAAAAGATAGAGAGAGACCACAAACCAAAGAGCATGAGATGGGTAAATAAGTCATTGATTGTAAAGAATATCTAAAGAAGAGTCTGCAACTTTGTGTGCACAAACCAAAGGAGTTCAAATATTACTCATGCTAGATGAAGAGTGCCTTTGTGGTTTTTCCCAGATGGGTTTCCACATTAAGCTATGTGTCTTTTATAACTATGTCTATGGCTAAATGAATATGTTAAGTATGTTGAACATCTAAATGATCATATAAATGGTATGGAATGTTAATGCATGTTTAATAATATAAACTATATGTTGTGATGTATGTCGACGGATCAATATGTTATATTATATGATGATGCATGTACGAAGACAAAAGTCTATTCCCTGGTTTCGGTTGAGTGAAATGATGGCGCTATGATAAGAAAATCCCCTGACATCACTACAGAAACCTAGTTCTGGCAGTCCCCATAGATACCTCGGGTGAGACCTCATCTACGTCGTAAATGTTGCTGAAGGGGTTATACTCTGTTAGGCCGATATCTTTGGCTTTGTTGATGAACAAGGGATCTGAACCTGGGTCGAAAGAAAAGAACACCAAAAAATGGTTCTATTGTCGAGACCTGAATCATTGTGATGGAAATATGTTATGGAACCCGATAAAACTTGAAATTCAAGATTTGGTTGATTATAAGGCACAAGAGTTTGCACAAGAAGAAAGTGAAGGATTGTGACTGAGACTGACAAAATGGTTGGAATGATACCTTTACAAAGAAATTCATGAGAATTTCTTTAGTGAATTTCCCATTATATTGCATGAATGGTTGTCGAAGCTAGCAACTCAGAATAAATTTTTTCAAGGCGGAGCACCTTTAGAGTCAAATCCTCGGTTAATCTAGTGGTTGAAAATAGTTAGTAATCTTAAATCTAGGGATGTCAACTTTTGGGTTGATAGTATTATGGAGGGATATATCACAAAGATTGCAGATGATATGATAAAGTCATACAGTGAAATAGAAAGAGAATTCTTTAAAGAACCACGAGGTCGTTATATGGAATCCTTGAAGTTGTGGATAAAAATGTTAGTATGTGAAAAATGTATTTTGAGAATGGAATCTAGCGGATAAATTCTGGTGCACGGAGATTCTAGCTAATGTCGCAAGAAATATTTGAATAAAATGGATCAGAGTAAGCTAAGATGTTTTACGTTGATAGAGAGATTGGGCAAGAAGGTGGTTTCTTGAGAAGTGGAAAAATATTTTGATTGGGAAAGAGAAGAAGGACTGTGCCTAGGAGAGGAATTTGTAGCGCAACCGAAAGAAGGGACTAACAATTGGCGTCACATCTTGATGGAGAATCCTATGATGAAGAGGAGTAATATCAGCTTAAATATGAATAAGAAGAAGAAGAAGAGGTACCAAATCCATATCAATATTACGACATACCCACGACCCCGCATACATCTCCAGAACCTGGGGTAAGATCTAGAAACAGATAGCCTAGTGGTTTCTTCGATCATAATAACTATAATAGTGAAATAGAAGTCAAGGAATTACTACTAGTGGAACCTTTAATTCAACAATACCAAGAGTAAAAATTATGGCTGAAAATGATATAAAGTTACCGATATTTAATGGCAACGGCTTAGATGACCCTGAGCAACAATGGTTCCTATGCGAAGCTATATGGACAACACAATAAGCTGTATGGATAGTGTGACAAGTCCAAGATGAGGCTATAAAAAGAGCCCAGATGATCACAACCCTAAGACGTCATGCGCTTGACTGGTATATGAAATTTTATGTGGTTCCAGCAGGGATCCCTCAGAAATCATTGGATGAGATCCAGATAGGACTGATAGAAGAGTTCAAGAAGCCTAAATATGAGTCGCAATGCATCAAAAAATTAAAATATATCAAGCAGTTATCGACTGAGTTTGTTTGGGACTTCAAACAAATATTTAAAACTCTGATGGCTACAATGATTTTTCAGATGTTAGATTCCCAACATAAATAATGGTCTATTGTGACGATGCTACCACATATCTGGGTCCCTTTGATACAACAAAAGACTGTATCCCAGAGTGAGGCTCTTGAGCTTGCTACGAAGTTGGAGGCTTCACTGATCATAGAAACTGGTGCGGGAATGATGTAGATATAGTCGCAACTTGCGAACCTCACTTACAAATATAGGATATCAAGAAAGGAAAAGAAGTGCAGGAGGAACTTTGGTGTACATGCTGTAGAATGGAAGGCCATCATAAAGATTCATGTCCAACATTCATGAATTACCTTGCATTAGGCACACCAAATCCGATAAATACACAAGGGAGTCCTTGGTGTATAATTTGTCAAACCATAGGACATCGATCGGATGAATTCTTGTATTTACAGAAAATAGTAAGTGCACCAACCAATCTATATTGTAAATTATGTCAATCAGTGGGTCACGATGAGAAATATTGTAGGGAATATTAGTTGTTGTAGGAGAAAACAATCGAAACATACCTGATGAAAAATGATGAACAAATACAAGCTGAGTGAGCTTAGGCACAATACCCTCAACCCAGGGGTGGTGGAATTTTTCGAGGCCGAGGACAAGGATGAGGATTTGGTCATTGAAGAGGCCAATTCATTTCATATAATTGTGGACATACTGGACATTTTTCTAGTGAATGCACTAATCCTAATTCGACGTGTTCGTATTGTAAAGCATTGGATCACACTATTGAAGAATGTCCACAATCGATTTCAAAGTGGAAGGCTAGAAAGATGGGAAACCAAAACCCACCTCAGAATGCTAATCCAAATAATCAGAAGATTTATGTTGAATCTAGGGAAACTAATATTGTTGTTGTGACAAGAGGAGGTGTTGTGACTGGAGGAGATCAAGAAAGGCCATATAGAAAACCAAGATTCTAACCGATACAACAAAAGAAAATGGCATTTGACGTCCAGAAAGAAAAGGAAGTATTCTTGGACACTTGTCATGAATTCATTGATAGAAATCAAGCGTTGACCTTTGCTGTTGTACCAAGTGAAGGAACGATATTGGAAATTCCTCAAAGATTCAAATAGTTATTTCAAAAGAAACCAACATAAAAGGTTAGTAAGTTAAAAGAATTATTTAAAAGTTGTTTAGAATTAATAGAAGATAAGGATGTTGTGGAGCAATTAGTTGCTTTAGTCGAAGAAACTAAATTATATGTGTGACCAACAAAGAGAGTTAACCACATTGGGAAAAGATTGAAAGATGGTTGCGAGATAAGGATGATTGCCCAGATAGGTGATTATGACATGGATTATATTATTCTAGACTGAGGATCAGATGTTAACATTTTTACTAGACAAACATGGGAAAGTATGGGAAATTCAAGACTAGTATGGTCTCATGTTCAGTTGAGATTAGCTAACTAGACGAAGGTTCTGCATATTAGTCAACCGACACAAGTTCTTATCGAGATAGAAGGAATTCATACTTATGTATATTTTGAGGTGATAGATATTGTCGATGATACAAATTTGTATCACACACTTCTGGGGATCAGCTAGGCTATTGAAAATCAAACTATTATAATTTCAAGAAAATGATATTAATATTTAAGGATTCATAGCTAAGGGTAGTTGCACCAATTTATCCTCTGGAAGTCCAGAGGTATGTCAAGAAGCTAAATAGGGAAGAAAAAGATGGATATCTAGATCATATCTACAATATGACATATGCTATGGATGATTATGTGAATCCAGCAGCTGATGGAAAACTCAATAGGCGAAGTATTAGTTCCTGCTCGTCGGATTCGGGAGCAGCTCTGGAGAACTGATAGAACCAACTACATGAAGTATCCAT
Source organism: Pseudotsuga menziesii (assembly GCA_001517045.1). Taxonomy (NCBI): domain Eukaryota; kingdom Viridiplantae; phylum Streptophyta; class Pinopsida; order Pinales; family Pinaceae; genus Pseudotsuga; species Pseudotsuga menziesii. The sequence goes on from LPNX010240503.1 coordinate 79,395, forward strand.
GCGGAAATGTGAAAGAATTACAAAATTTGTGCAATGGGTAGGTATTAATGTATATGATCTACCTACCTATGAAGGTTTACCTAACCTGAAATATTTTCTTACATAGTCTGAAGAGAAAGTATATGAACCTCAGTGCTTATTAGGCCTGGATTTTGCATTGAAGGATACACTTGCAAGATGGTGGGTTATGCATAAGCAGACTATTTCAGAATGGCATCAATGCTAAATATTGTTGGAAGTACGATTTGGAGAAAAGGTGCTCTATATTGGTAAAAAATATGCAGGATTGAATAATCATGTCAAGCATATTGAGCATTGTCGTAAGACATGGGAGGCATCTCTGCAACAGGAATGGGTTCATAGGTCCATACACACTTTGGACATGATACATAGAAACTGGTATATGTCGATTGAGTTGCGATAAGGAAGAATTGAGTGGGAAGAGATAGATGTCATTTTCACACATACGTTTGAATTTGTGAATGATCATCCTTTAATTGATGTTACTATGCAAGTAATAAGAACTAATATATTTGAATATATTCCCATGTCAATGACAAGTTTCCATTAGAGTATCCCGAAATTTCAGCATTAGATGGAGTGCTACAATATAGCAGGTGAACCTGATGATGATGATCAACGTGACATAAGTATTCCCGAGTCTGAAGGTACTTTCGCAGTGGAAGGATCATGTATATCAAGTGAAAATTTTACGAATCCTTTGAAAATAAAGAAAGTAAATATTGGTTCTCCAGAGAATCCAAAATTTTCCAATATCGGAGACTATTGGGATGATGAGACCATATGAAATATTATAGACCTATCACATGAGTTCCAGGATCTGTTCCCCACTAAATTTTTAGAAATGAAGGGAATTGTTGGATATATCGGAGAAACGAAGATTCCCTTGGAGCCCGACACAAACCTATCAAACAACGACCATACAAACTCAATCCAAGATACAAATAAAAATTCAAGATATAGTCATATAGAATGTTAGATGCAGGAATTATAGAACCTGTCAAGGAATCTGAATGGGTTATTCCTATGGTACTGGAAGACAATAAAACTGGTGAAATATGTATTTGTGTCAACTTGAAAAATATGGATGATGACTGCCTGCATGATCCATTTCTGACCCCATTTACAGATGAAGTATTGGAGAGAATTGGAGGACAAGAAATATATTCATTTACTAATGGGTTCTCTTATTACCATCAGATCAAGATTACAAAGGAAGATCAACACAAAATAACCTTTACGGCAGTATGGGGATGTTTCTAGTATACAGTAATGCCCTTTGAACTCAAGAATGCTCCTGCTATTTTTTCTAGAATAGTTGTAGCTAATTTTAAAGACTTCATCCATAAATTTCTTGAAGTATAATTTGATGATTGAACACCATTTGGGCTAGTAAAAGATCACATTGAGAGTCTTAAAATGATGCTTGAGCGATGTCGACAGTTCCATATTTCTCTTAATTTAAAGAAGTGCATTTTATGTGCCCCTTTTGGAATCTTATTGGGTCATGTAGTTTGTTGCGATGGAATATTGATGGATCATGACAAGATTGCGATCATTTTCTACCTACCACCACCCTCGACACTGAAACAGTTTAGAACTACCTTGGGACATACACGGTATTATAGAAATCTCATCAGAGGATATGCATAAGTTACGACCCCTATGGAAAAATTGTTGAAAAAAGATATCAAGTTTCAATGGAATGAGCAATGTTAAGATAGTCTCAATGTTTTTAAGAATAAGATGGTTGTTGCGCTTATATTGGTATTTCTAGACTAGAAAAAATGAATTTTACATACACGTCGTTGCGTCGTCTGTCGTGTCGGGCATTGTATTTGCACATCTAGATGAAGGTTATATTGATTATCCCATCGCATTTGATAGTAGAAAAATGTCAACGAAAGAAAAGAACTATACCACGATAGAAAGAGAAGGATGCGCTATGGTATATGCTCTTCAAAACTTTCGACATTATTTGTTGGGAGGACACTTCAAGATGTATACAGCCCATTTTGCATTAAAATATTCCATTGATAAGCCAGTGTTGGGGGGATATTTGTCAATGGATTCTCTTATTCCAATAGTTTGACTTTGAAATTACTGGCAACTCGAGACAACTGAATTTAGGACCAGACCATCTGTTAAGGCTAGAAAGTGGAGAGGAGCCTTGTAATCTCGACGATAGAATTCTTGGCGCACAAATATTTACAATTAAGATGTTTAATGATCACTACATATATATTGTACATCTCTTAACTATAGGATATGCACCAGAAGGATTCATTACATCACATAATAAACACTTAGTTGTAAAAGTTGTATATTTCTAGTTGATCGTTGGACAATTGTACAAGTTGAGATCAGTTGAAATCCTTCATCGTTATGTCTTGGAACATGAATGACCGATGGTATTGAATGAATCACCTTTTGTTGTTGCGGGAGTCTATTATGAAGGGAAAAAAAGCAATGCACAAGATATTGCAATCGGTATTGTGGTGGCCTACTTTGCATGCAGAAGCTAGAGATTATTGTCATAGATGTGATATCTGCCAAAGAACTGGAAAACCATTGCATCGTTGATACCACAAGTGACTTTAAAGGAATTTTACAAATGGGTTGTTGATTTTGTGGGTCCTATCACCAGGAGAAAGAATGGGTGCACATTATATAAGAATTATGATAGGTTACTTGACCAAATGGGTTGAAGCAGTGCCAGTAAAGGATTGTACTGCTATGACTACTGCAAGATTTCTGTTCGACCATGTAGTGACCCGATTTGGATGCCCGAATAGTTTGATAAGTGATCAAGGCACTCATTTTATGAATCATATGATTGACAAATTAACTGAACAATTTCATATTCAACACCGAAAGACAACACCATATCACCCACAAGCGAATGGTGTTGTCAAAGCATTCAATAATATTTTGGAGAATGCATTGACAAAAATATGTAATGTTCAAAGAGATGATTGGGATCAGAAAATACCTGCGGTATTATGGGATTATCACACAACCTGCAAAAATTTAACAAGCCAAACTCCATTTCGATTGGTTTATGGACAAGAAGTTGGTGTGCCACTAGAATATATTGTACCCAGTCTAAGGATAGTCATGATTACTGAGATGGCCGGTGTTGGTGTTATAGAAGAAATATTTCCGCATCTTGTACAATTGGAAGAATATTTCTTTGTCATGGGCTATCATCAACGTGTCGAGAAGGAGCGACATAAAGATTGGCATGACCGACATATTAAGCATAAGTAGTTTCATATTGGATATCTTGTTCTCCTATATGACAGTAAATTTTTAAAGCATCTTAGAAAGCTTCGAACACATTGGCTGGGACCATATGTTGTCATTCATATCACTAAGTGAGGTGCAGTTCAGTTACAGAAGTTAGATGGTACACCCTTTAAGGGGTTAGTGAATAGAAGTCGATTAAATCCTTATCAGGATAGCCGCAATTCGGTCGACTGATGGTTCAAAATTAAAGTTTATCAGTGTTTTTGTCTCAAGATTATGGCTGTTTTGAAAAAAAAAGGAAGAATTTTTTTCGTAGACTATAAAGTTTGTCGCAAGAGAAGAATTGTTGTCGCAAACTATATCTCTATTGTAAAAGAAGAATTGTTCTCACAGACTATATGTCTATTGTAAGAGAGCACTTGTTGTTGCAAAATAATTGTTGTGGCAAGATCGATTTTTGGTCACAAGTGATAGTTGGATGACAGTTAATTTAAGGTAACGGGAGATTTCGAAGGCATAATTTTTGGTAACATCTTCCATTAATGCACAATAACTACCATTGAACTAACATCTGAAGTGATGGTTTGGTTGGCGGTTTCATTGAAATGATTAGAAATAATTCTCCATGTGAGATAACTTACCACCACCACTTTCCATTTATTTCAGGATCATGCGGGAAAACAAGTTCTCACATGCACTACTTCATCTTTGTGTCAGAACTTGGTCATTTCATTGCATCCAACTGAATGACTTATTGTATTGATCTGTTTATGTGCAACCATTTGAGCCAAAGTTGTTTTCTCGGAGCATGGTGGTTTTTGTTTCAAGCATAAGCAATGTTCCAGAATCAGGCATGGAGATTTCGTCGTCTGCACCTATTAGGGAAGAGACTATAGAAGTTGTCTCGCAATCGATGTCATTTGTAGAATTTGTTTTACAGCCAGGGCATCCAAACACATCAAGAAGAAAATGCTCTGGTCCCAGAACTAGTCACAAAAAAAGAACGACAACTCCACATGACACTGAAGCAAGGCCAACGAAGGCACCTAAATTTACTATTGGAAAGAATTCCAAATATCAGTTAGTAAAGACAACCATATCAAAAGAAGTCCATGTGATGATGGAAATTTGTTAGAAAAACAGAATTGCAAGCAATAATTATTAAACAAGACACAAATATTAAACACATTACAAGAGAGACCAATATAACATGGTTCACCCGAGATGGGATGCATCCACATATAAATTGCCATAACTTTATTAGTATACCATCCAACAAAATGAAGGGATACAACCTGCAGCAACCCCATTGCACTTCCTCTTCACACTCTTACAGTCTCTCTCACACAATCATAAAGAGTGTTTACAATACTACAATACCATACAATACGTAGTCGTATTAAAATACCTTCCTTTTATAAAGGGAATACCATAGGAAAATACCACAGTTACCCAAATACCATGGGCCTATAAATCACCCATTATTGGCCAAGTCATTACTCTGAAATTAAAACATTTTACAAGGAATTTTTCTTAAATTTTTGCTATGGGTTGCTGCCCTTGAACCTCCACCAGGGGGGGATCCCCAAACTAGTCACCTCCCCCCTAGACCCCCCCCCCCNTCCAAACACGGCTGAAATAACATCTCTAAATCAGGAATATCAATCTCCACAACCAACAACATTCTCCCAAATTTGAAGAATATGGGGTTTATTGACCATGACCTAACGAAGTTCCCCAAACTCGAGATGAAGTGGTATATGACCACTGTCTGAGAGAGTGGGGATGGACCTATTCATATGGTCCCAATGGAGTGGGATAGAGGATTTCATAAATCTAGATTCTTGTCGCTAATGCATATGCCACATTTTAGTCGTGCAACATAAGTGAATACATGCGTGAAGCAACTGCTGGTATGTTTTCATGGAGGATGCCTATGGCTAGACAGAAAATATCAGTAGACATAGAGATGATATCATCCATTGCAGGCCTTCCTATTGCATGAGTCTAGCTAGCACTGTTCTTCATTGGAAAGGACCAGGACACAACCCTTACCAATAGGAAGAAGGAGAAGCATGATCTATCCAGAGATAAGAGAGGCTTTGTCATTCCCTCTATCAATGAAACTGTCGTTCGGTTGGCCTCCAAAGTTTTATCCAACAAGATACTAAGGAAGATGTGTTCGAACCAGTGTACAACAGGTACAATTGTTGGGGAATATCAATGTGCAGTGGGTGTCCAGATGAATTGGTCGACCTTTTTTTTTAACGAATTGTTAGAAAATATCGCATATGCGTAAGAAAATGTTAATCCCTTTAATTATTCGTGGCTTTTAATTTTGATTTCATTTGTCACATGGGTAGAGCCACTGGACTACCAAGGGGTAGATGTCCATGTACCATGCTGAGGAGAAAGATACTAGAATCTCTAGTATGACAAGGAGAATACCCAAGGATAGAAGGATAACAACATTGAATTTTATTTGCAAGGTGAGTTACTCAGGTATTATATTCGAAACATGTATGAATAGCAGAGAATACTGTCAAATGGTTTCACAACATCATAATATTTTTGGTCGAGGATCATCATAAATTTCTACAACTTCGATAAGACCCACAAAACCAATGGCTATGTATGCAGTTTCATCTATCTATTGAAGAGATTGAAACGATTATTCAGGATTGGCCTGGAGAATGGAGACAACCTGTCGCTGATGATTAAATCTCTGTAAAAATTGAGCTGCAACAAAATGACACATCAAATAAGTATAATGGGAATCAGGGAGGAGATCCACCAGCATAATAAATCCCATGAAGCTCTCCATATGACAATAAAAATGAATCCAGTGTGACCCTAATAGATCCAGAATTTGGGGATAAAAGAAAACTATATGAAAAACCTGAGAAGAGTCACAAAAAGAGGAAGGCCAAAAAGAAAACTGGAATTTTTGGTCTTACTAATGATTACTACAACCTTATTGTATATTGAATAGAGGAAGTGGAAATAAAATTTCAAAAAATATGGATGAACATCACACCGAATTGGTAAGCAACATTACAGATTTATTGCAGACGCTTTGTACCGTAGTAAAGGAAGTTAGAGCAACGGTTGAGTGGGATCCATATCCGAATGTTTCACAGGAAGAAGAAAGATCCTTTGAAGAGCGACCTGTCGAAGTACCGTTGACGCCTACACAAAAAAAAAATCAAGTGATTTCTAAATCAATTTACTTCAAAACCTCGGAACACAATGTCATGATCAAGGATCTTGATCATGTGACTTTTGATTTTTTTGTAATACCAATGTATCTACTGCATACTATTCAGCAGGCTGCAGTAGAAGAAATAAAGAAAAGAGAGTGTGATATATTTAACCAACTCAAGCATTATAATAATACATTTCATCTTTACATAATAAATTCAAGGAGATATAGCAAAAAGAAAAAACTTGGCAGGATGATAGTCCACGACTGGATGAAGTTGTTACACTTACTTGCAGTAATTTCGATGATAGAGGGATTACACCTGAGATGTTTTTCGAGGACAAATTTGTTTGACTTGGTGAGGTAGCTAATAACCTCCACAAATGAGTCATAGAGCTGGAAATAAAGATGACTCCCAGTACACCTCCTGAGGTACTGGAAGCTCAACAGAATGCAGTAAAGGGAACTGCACAGAAAATCTAGGAGGCCGAAGAACTTTGTGTCAAGACATGTGAACATGTTTCTAAATCATGGGAATCCTTGATGGATGACACAGAGATAGAGAAATTAATGGAGCAACTTCATACTTCTAAACAAAATTTTAATAAGTTGAAGAATGAATTGAAGAAGTTTCCAACAGTGGAAAAGATGAGTAAGGTTTTTGAGCTTAAAATATTACTTCAACAAGTAGTTGGATTATGGACACAATAGTAGCAAAGAACATATCGTGTCCCAGAGCTATAGACAAAAGCATAAAACACTGCAAGAACAATCCACCCAATTCATGAAAAGTTACGACAGACACTAGATGTGACGGAAGTAGCAACTTCAGAACATATCAGTTCTGAACTTTTTTTACAATTGCAAAAATTCCAGGAAGAGGTACGACAAGAAGCTGAAGTCATAATGAAAATATGTCAATATTTTCCAAATGAGCTCACACCAATAGAAGTTTCGGAATAATGTGGCTCGAAATGAGCCACATGTGAGAGTTTGGGGCTTGTTGGAACTAGGAAAAGATAAGCAAAATCTTGTTTAGAAAGATGAATATTATGGTCACAAGATGAGAAAATATCGCAACAGAAGAAGCTACGAAATACGAGGAGAAAATAAAGTCAAAACAAGAAGTATGACCTATTTTTGTTAAAGAGTTAGTTAGACTAATAGTCTACTTTTGGGAATAAATCGTGATTGTAAATTGGGTCGATAGTGCCTATTTTTAGATGTAACTGGATGTGTTAAATTAGTAAGACAACCTGTCGAATGACAATTGAGAATCAGTTGACGACTAAAACAAGAATTGTAAAAGCCTATAAAGTTGATCCAAGCTGTGTGTGGACAAAAGAAGATGATAGAGAGTAGAGAAAAGGGTAGAATGGAACATAGTAGATAAAGAAGAGCAAAAGAGAGACAAAGACAAAAAACTAGAGAGCATTAGACGAGTAAATAAGTCATTGTTTATAAAGAATATCTAAAAAAGATTTTGTAGGTTGTGTGCACAGACCAAAGGCGTTAAAATATTACTCATGCCAGCTGAAGAGCACCTGTGTGGTTTTTCTCGAATGGGTTTCCACGTTAAAATCTATGTCTTTATGTCTTTGAAAACTATGTCTATGGTTGAATGAATATCTATCATGAATGAATCTATTAAGTATGTCGAGCATCTAAATGGTATGGAATGTTAATGCATGTTTGATAATATAGACTATATGTTGTGATGTATGTCGATGGATCACTATTTTATATTCTTCTATGATGTATGTACAAATACATAAGTATATTCCCTGGTTTCAGTCGAGTGACCTGACGGTGCTATGATAAGAAAATCCCCTAACATCACTGTAGAAAATTGGTTCTGGCAGTTCCCATAGATATCTCGGGTGAGACCTCATTTGTGTCACAAGTATTTTCGACAGGGTTATACTCTGTCATGCATATATCTTTGTCTTTGTTGAAGAACAAGGGATTTAAACCTGGGTCAACAAGAAACACTAGGACATCAGGAAACTATGGAAAATCCTCCCCCTCCTCTATACACTAGTGATGAAGTAGTTATCCCCCTCAGTGAACCACAACAACTGACTGAGACCAATACATAATGCTTGTTTTCCATGGTCCCAACGATGGATGAACTACTGCAATAGAGTCGAGTTCCCCTTAAGGGATGTATCCTCCTCGTATAAATTTAGGAGGAATACAACCATCAAAAGGTATCTTGTAAGGGATTGTGATGGGGAAAGGATACAATTACCTCTTCCTCTATTGTGCCTCCTAATCAAGCCAAAAGTTGTAGGGATCAACACGAGGCTGGGGATGTTGAGGTGCATCTCGCTCTTCATGCACATATAACATCGATCAGTCTCATATATATATATATATATCATTAAATGAGAAAGCTACTTATTAACATAAAAAAAATCAAAATAAACAAGTTTGATAAGTGGTGTGCTTCAATAACAAAAACACACTGCATATGGTGCGCTTCAAACCCAAAACCACCGCTAACAGTGCTATATGATAGACAAAGCACCACTAACAGTGCATAAATATACACTAGCTCACCGCCAAGCATAATAATATATTTACATATTATTACTTATTTGGTACATTGAGAACAGCCGACGCATTGTCAATGGTGTGTTGGCGTAGACTATAAGTACTGTTAAATAAGTTACTTTTATCGTTAATTAAAACTAGAGTGTTTGGTGCCCCAAGTACACATTAGCGCATTGATGCACCATCGATTTTTTTTTGGCGGTGTGTTCGTTACATGTCAGAGCACCGATGATATGGTGTGTTGTACTCTATCGAACACATCATGAACCATTTTTATTTTTTAAAATAAAATTTTAGGATGTGTCGATGCGCTAATAAAACATAGAGGCACTGTGACTATGTTACATATTAGTGAATTGATATGACGGTGTAGAACATTTACTGTAGTAGGTTTGGTATTACCGTTATGTATTTGCAGTGTGCTTAGGGCATGTCAACGCACCGATGTATAGTGTGGTAAGTTTTTATCACGAGTCAGAATGCGGTGTTGTTTATTTGATATGCACATTGGTTTAAATTTAATGGTTTTTTTTAACTAGAGTTCCCAGTGCACTATGAAAAATAATAGCACATTGTCATAGTGGGGTGTTTCTCTCACGCCATAATATAATAATTTTTTTTTTACTTAACGTGATCAGCATGCTTAGGCATGTCAATGCACCGAGTAGCAGGGAGGTTTCTTTGATATGTGCATCGGTTTACATTTAATGGTTTTTTTAATTTAAGGTGTTAGGTGTGCTACTAAAATAATAGCACACGGTCATAAAGGGACGTGTCACATGCCCCAATTTGTAAAAACAATTTTATAATATTTGAGGAACATTGTGTTAAATTTTATGCTAAGTTGTAATTGATGACCCAATGGGGTCAAGAATATTTAATGTAAATTCAAAATATTTTATTTATAAATAAATAAATGAGGAGACAACAGCTTAGGGAAGCTGTTAAAAGAGTGTTTACTGGTCAAATTGGTGGAGGAGACTGGGTGGAGAGTAAATTGACATGTGGCAGCATCCTCAAACCACTTCCAACTGTTGCAGGTGGAAACTTCCCTATATTTGTGGTCATGATTCCCCAAGAAAGTTGAATTAGAGTAGGTGGCTCATTTAATGAAAACTGGCCCAGAAGACCTAGGCATCTCTATAAAATTTCCCATTGAAGAGAGCTGAGACTGCTCATTCTAGAGAAGTGATCATTCAGGGTGAATGGATTTTACTCAAGAGAAATTCAATAGAGGGGAGTCTAGAGTGTGTTTGAGGGGATAGCTGGTGAGATTGATCTAGTTGCAGCTTCTAAGCTGAAGATCATACTATTGAGAGAAGATTTTATTACTAAGGTAATTGGACCAGTCAGGTGACAGAGGTCTTATAGTTGCATTCTCCATCCAGTTCTCAGCCAAGAAGAACAGGAACAAGCTCGGGGGTCCTAAGGAAGCGTTGTTTGAGCGCTCTCCAGGAGTTTGGTTGGGAGGAACAACCTCCTGAAGCTGTTGTCGTATTGTCCTCAATAGGTTCGGTTTTGTTTTTACTGTCTTCAGTTAAATAATTCTTAGTTTATCTATTATAGGCATGTTAGTGTTTAGGGTTTATGAATGAAAAAGTAACTGTGTAATGATTAAGTTCAGTAAACTTATAGATTATTGTAGAAATGGAAATGATTATGCAAATAGTGAAATAGATAGAAATTAAATTTCCAAGCTGTGTTTTTCCACACCTGAACTCAGGTCGTACTCTAGCACAGTTGGATTGTTTAGGTAAAAGAAATGCTTCTTTGTTTGGAATGTAAAATAGTAGATATGATTCTTTTATTTGAATGTAAATAGAAATAGATTTCAGTTCAATGGTTGTGAATTTCACTGAACATCAGTGCTATGTTTTGTTTGCACTTATTATTTTACTTCAACCAACTAAATGGAAACACAGGTATAAAGAAAATAGTAAATATTACTACTATTACAGTATTATTATACAAATAGAAAATAATGATATTATAGTAACATTAGTAAAGTAAACACTAATATTTAAGAACACATGTGAAAAAGAATTAACAAAACAATTTATAAATATTAGCTTTACAGACATAGTATATCTTATCTAGGAACTAAGGATTCTTTTATAATCCTTTTATTTTATTACAAAAATTACTGAGGGTCGATATTACCCTAGTTTCAAGTATACTATACTAAAAACCTAAGTAATTTTTCTTAACTAAAGACTAGAAGCAAAACTGTTTAGATTCTTTTCATTTCATACATAGTTAGCATCATACTTATAACTTAAAGTCATATTATCTTTGATTATTCTATTAAGAAAATAGAATTATTAATACTATAAATATAAACAAGAATTTCATAAACTGTAGGGTTTACAATATTTCTTTTAAGCCTTAAAATCCGAGTACTAGAATTTAACCTTATCTTCTAAACAGTGCTTAAAAATAATTATAATTTATAGAGTAGTAATAAATAAAATACATATGTAAATAATGAACAAAGTAAACCAATAATCGTTAACCACTTGCAATATAAATCTCAAATCAAGGTAAGTTTACGGCCTGTAAGAATCAAAGGGTCGAAACCCAATCTACTAATAAAACCAAATAAATAATAGTCTTGTATTAAATTATAACCAGTTACATTACTTACTGTAAGAGTAAAAACCCCGCGAACTATACAACTAGAATGTTCCACTGTCTTCTTTCTTAAAACCAAATATATATAAATCTTTTATATTAACAGTAAGTTAAATACACTACTGAGAGGTTAAACAAAACCTAGTTCACAGTATTCATGTAAAAGAAAAACTGAAGCAAACGAGACAGAGGTCTTTAAAAAAACCTCTGAGCATAAAGGAGATTCTTATAATCTTAAAACAACAGTATTACATCATCCAGTCGAAAGGATGAATTTGTTTAACCAAAACCACATACACATCACGGCTCAAGAGCCTGTGCTACCCAGCAAAGCACCGCAAGGGTTTTCACTTAAAATATGAGTAATAAACAAACTAAATATCATAACCAGTAGAGAGTTCAAAGCTAGGTTTCCAACCATAGGAACATTCAACCAACAACCCATTTCGCAAGCAGGGAGAACCCACGACGAGACCGGGGCTTACCCGTTTGAAATCCCACGAAGTTAACCTACGCTTGAGTGGCATTTCCTTTCAAGTCTGGAGTTGTTGGTGGTAGCCTACAAGTTTAAATACCAAACATTGTTCGGAACTCTGTTCATATTTTATGAAAACCCTAACTAGTAAATAAATTGACAAAAGGAGTGAGTACAGAGTAAAAGTGTTTACCTGTGAGTAAGAGGTAATTGGAGCCGAGAAGGAACAGTCACTAGCTCGAGTGAACTACACCGAGAAGCAAGCAAACCATTATGCCAACCCTGTGACAGAGGCAGCAAGGATACAACACTAAATCTCCTCGATGCTAAAGCAAAGAACGGACAGACACAAGGGTAAAAATAGTTCCAGGTTTCGAGCTACATGAAGGAGTTCAAAACCACACACACTGTGTTTTCTCAACTCACTACAAAAAATGAAAACACCTACTACGAAACCATAAACCACATTGTAGAGTATTGCAGGCTTAGTGCCAAAGGTTAAGGAAGAGCAGGCCTCTCATGGCTGCATAGAGTTTAACAATGCAGCCTACAGGCAGACAAACAATTGGAGCCAAATGCAAAGGAATAGGGTTTTGTCGTTATAATTCAACCAATGCATGGAGGAGGATGGACCACGTGCCCTTCCAAAATTTTAACCAAGTGTGGGTTGTTTTCAATAGTCAACACTGCACATTTGAATATGAAATAGATCATTGCCAATTATTACAAACCATGCTATCGACTATACTATAAAGGTGCATAACATTTTCCAATAATACAATCACATTATCAACCATAATATAAAGTTGCATATGATTGCTCATCATGTCTACTTTTCCATCGATCATTTGGATAAATTCATATGATTGCATAATGTCAACCATGCTATGGTTAAAATCATGTCTTGGAACTAATATTGTTTTTATAAGGAACACAAACTTATAATATATAATTCCATTAGTGTCGACCACAACTTAGTAGTTACTAGGTACTAAAACTACCTTAGGATACAAGTAGTATTGTTTGTTGTAACATTATAAATCAATATAGTAATGTAATATTACGATAACACTTGTATCATAATTATAATCTAGAGATCAAGAATACATCTTGTCTACTAGAGATGTAAGATGATAATCATCATTGCAACAAATCAAATAAGTCGGTATTGTTACATGACTAGTAAAGGATAGTTAGAGTATTAATATAATAACATTATGATTTATTCATAAACTGAAGAGCTCTAAACTTCTCAACCGAAAGACTTGATGCTGATAAAGGAAGGAGTCTTCCAGAAGACTGAAGATTAACCTTTGGAAGGAGTTTCTCTTAAGTAACTAATCCTTCATTGTAAACCTTACCTTCGAAAAACATAGGATTATGTTCATACATAAAGAGCAGTGCACTTGAGTTTTAAACATGACAATAACAGTTAGATCCTGATACAGTAGAAGTAATTTTCTGACAAGATCATGAGCTCTATGCTCACTGTAAGAATCTTTAATTGACTAGGTACTATAATTTTTACGACAGAATAAACCTTGGAAGAACTCATTCTTGTAAATAGCATTAAATTATGTTAAGGATAAAAGTCATTATGGCTTAAATATAAATATTGTCATAGATCCAAAACAACAAAGGAATTTACTTTACCTCATCAGAGTCCTGCATCTTAATAATCAAATTATATACTAGCATCTTATCATGCTAAAGAAGTACTTCTTGACTTAATTCAAAAATAAACTCCTACTTGATCATACACTTACCTGTTGAACCTGTAAGAACCAGCAGTCCATTTGAGTTAGCAGAATGCTAAGTAAGCCTCAATTTCAAACATGGTTTCTCACCTACTTGAAAAAAGTAAATCATCAGTATAGCTAGCAGCGATTAAATGCAAGTCATATTTTTATATAACTTATAAATATTAGAATTGTATTAGTTCTTCTGTATGTTAAACTAATCCTTAAAATTTGTTAAATTGTTTCATTTCTTGCTAACTGCCAGCAGTTACTAAACTGGGATCTAAAACATTTTATGTCACTTTAAAAATTTTAAATTTTTATGAAATTTTGGGTAATTACATGTGGTATCAGAGCACAAGGTTCAAACACTAGGCCTTAATGAAGCTCAACTTGCTTATATGGAACAGTAAAATTAAATCATTTTGCTTATGTTGTTTTCTTTTGAATGATATAAATAGAGAAATTTGTTTCTGAGTTTAACAACAGGTATAAAAAGATTTCAAACTAAGGGTAAGGGTAAAAGATATGATTCGGAAGATATAAGTTATCAACATAAGTATAAGAAGACTAAACAGATTAAAAATGAAAGTAGCTCATCTTTCGAAGTATTTGGTGATCAACGTAACTTTCATTATACTAGTGATAGTAGTGAGGATAACCATCATACTAAGAAAAGAAAATATAAACCTTATGAAGAAATCTCTGGGGAGTTTAAGAAGATCAAGCCGCCAACATTTAATGGAGAAACTGAAAAGGAGGAGGAAGTAGAATCCTGGTTATCCGGGATGAAGAAGTACTTCCATATTTATAACTATTCTAACCAATTAAAGGCTAGAATGGCTATTTATAATCTTATAGGGAAAGATGATATATGGTGGCAAGATTTAAAGAGAGTGAAAGGTATAAGAGAGAAGAACATAAACTGGAGTACATTCAAGAAATACTTCAAGAATACATTTGTATTTGCACAGTACTATGAAGAAAGGGCTAAATAATTCTATGAGCTAAAACTAGGTACAATGAATATGAAAGAACTGAACAGTAAGTTTCTAAGTCTGCTTAGGTATGTGCCATATATTGTGGATGAGAACTCGAAGGTACAACAGTTTCTCAGTTGTTTACCTTATCACATAAAGGATAGGATTGAGTGTGACAATTCGAAAACCCTGGAAGAAGCCATGAGGAAAGCGAATTTCTGTCATGAACATAATCGCAAAAAGGAGAGTATTGCCAATTGGAAGGCCAAAAGGAATAATAATTTTGATCAAAAGAAGAAAGAGTTTGTACCTAATCGGAATTCTAAAAATAATAATACTAGAAATGTTTCTAATAAGAATTACTAGGGGAATAAGAATAATTCATAGACCAATCAGAACAATCAAAAGAATAAAGAGTTTGCTAACAATCACATTAATTACACAAATAACTTTGAACGAAAAGAACCCATAAAGTGTTGGGAATGCAATGGTCCACATTATGCCTCAGTTTGTCCCAATCGAAAAAAGACTATCAGCAATATCCACACAATACAGGAGGAGATGACTGTTGGTGATTTAGCGAGGACTATGCCCAAGATCAATGCATCTTTGGAGAATCAGCAAACAGACTATCAAACTTCCATGGTGGAAGTAGAAGGTAAGATAAATCAAACACCCATATCTATTTTAATTGATCCAGGAGCTAATTTAAGCTATATTTCTCCTAAATTGGTAGAAAAATGTAAACTTCTAGTTGAAAAGTTTGCAAGTTCTTGGTTAGTTCAGTTAGCTACTGGTGCAAAGAGAAAGGTAATTAGCTTTGTAAAGAATTGTGCAGTAACTATGGATCAATTTGAAAGTTTTCTTAAGCTCAATGTATTACCTTTAGGTTCATACGACATATTAATTGGTATGGATTGGTTAGAGCAGCATAGGGTAGTTTTGAATTGCTTTGATAAAATCTTTACTTGTATAAATAATGATGGAAAATTAATAAACGTAAAGGGAATCCTTAGGAAAACAACCATAAGGCAGATTTCTGCTCTGCAGCTTAAGAGAGTTGTTAGGAAAGGTTGTAAGGCTTATGCAGTAAGAGTAACCAATGAATAAAATCTAAACAACATAGATAAATTAAAATTGGAGGATATACCAGTTCTAAAGGAATATGCAGATGTATTTTTGGAGGAAATTCTGGGACTGCCTCCGAAGAGGGAATTAGATTTTACCATTGAGATAGTACCTGGTGTAGTGCCCAGCTCAAAGGCCCCTTATCATATGAATATACTTGAATTAAATGAACTTAAGTCGCAGTTAAAAGAACTTACTGACAAGAACTATATTCGACCCAGTGTGTCTCCCTGGGGGGCACCTGTCATCTTTGTTAAGAAAACATATGGAACTCTAAGACTATGTATAGATTATCGTCAATTAAATAAGATGGCTATCAAGAATAGATATCCGTTACCTCGCATAGATGACCTGTTTGATCAACTACGTGGAGCCTCGATATTTTCAAAAATTGACTTACGATCTGGATATCACCAAGTCAGAATTAAAGATGAAGACATCTTTAAAACAACTTTTAGGACTCGATATGGACATAACGAGTTTGTCGTCATGCCGTTCGGGCTTAATAACACTCCAACTATTTTTATGTGTCTAATGAATAATGTAATGCACAAATACCTGGATAAATTTGTAGTCGTGTTTATCGACGACATATTAATTTATTCAAAATCTGAAGAAGAACATAAAGAACATTTAAAAATTGTCTTGCAAGAGTTACGAGAACATCAATTCTTTGTAAAGTTTAGTAAATGCGACTTGTTTAAGGATAAAATCCATTACTTAGGTCATGTGGTGACTAAAGAAGGAATTTCGGTGGATCCTGAAAAGATAAAGGCAATCGAATATTGGCCAGTTCCTAAAGACGTAACCAATGTCCACTCATTGATGGGGATTACCGGTTATTACCAGAGATTCATCGAAGGGTTTTCAAGAATCGCAAATCCGATAACTTCTTTGCAGAAAAAGGGAAAGAAATTTGATTGGAATCAGAAGTGCGAGGATAGTTTTAAAAAGTTAAAAACCTTATTAACTAGTGCACCAATTTTAAGATTTGCTGATCCAAATAACGATTTTATAGTATGTACTGACTCCTGCAATGACGGTTTAGGTGGAATATTGACTCAGGAAGGACATGTCATTGCTTACGAGTCTAGGAAATTGAAGATTCATGAAAAGAATTATGCAACCTATGACTTGGAATTAGTTGTTGTCATACATGCTTTAAATATGTGGCGTCATCATCTAATTGGAAGAAAATTTATCTTAATGATGGATAATAAGGGATTAAAATACCCGTTAGATCAACCTAACATGAATGCTAGACAAGCTAGGTGGCTAGCTTTTCTAAGTGAATATGATTTCGAAATTCATCACATTAAAGGGAAATAAAATAAAGTTGTTGATGCATTAAGTAGGAATGCAAAGCTGAATTTTACAGCAGCTATCAGTACTTACACAACAGATCTGGAAGAACAACTTAAAACAGGGATAGAACAAGATGAAAATTACCTAAAGTTAAAAGCAAAAGCAAAAGAAAATCCAATAGAAAGTCTAAGTGCATGGTACATCTTGAATGAAAAAGGATTATTACTGTATAAAGACAGAATATATATACCTAATGTACCTAAGATTAAGTTATTAATTTTGGATGAAATCCATAAAACTCCTTATTCAGGGCATCCAAGTTATCAGAAAACTATAACCATGCTAAGAAAAGATTATTTCTGGCCAAACATGAAGACTGAACTGGCAAAATATATTGCTAGATGCTTTGAATGTCAGCAAGTAAAAACTGAACATCAACATCCAGTTGGGCTACTTCAGCCTTTTCCCATTCCTAGCATGAAATGGGAGATAATTAGCCTTGATTTTGTTATTAGACTGCCTAAAAATCAGAACTTAAATGATTCCATAATGGTAGTGGTTGGAAAATTGAGTAAAGCAGCCCATTTTATACCTGTAAAAACTACTTATAAAGATGCAAATATAGCTGATATTTTCCTAAAACAAATTTTTCGATTGCATGGGATACCGATGGTCATAATTTCAGTTCGAGACCCTAAATTTACAGGTAACTTTTGGAGATCTTTCTTTGAAGGATTAAATACCACGTTAAATTTCAGTACCTCTTTCCATCCTCAAACTGATGGATAGACTGAAAGAGTAAATCAAGTACTGGAAGATCTACTAAGAATGAATGTAAAGGAACAACCCAGTAAATGGGAATATTATTTACATCTGGTAGAATTTTCTTATAATAATAATTATCAAGCTTCAACTAGATATAGTCCTTTCAAAATTCTGTATGGAAAGAAATGCAACACTCCCATCTCCTAGAGTAATCTGGTGGGCAGGTTAGTATTAGGACCTGAATTATTGAAACAAATGGAAGTATTTGTAAAGCATGTACAAGGTAATATGAAAATTGTGCAGGATCGACAGAAAAGTCAAGCAGACCTTAAAAGAACTCTAAAAGAGTTCCAGGTAGGTGAACATGTTTTCATTAAGGTGAGACCCAAAAAGAGTTCTCAGAGGTTTGGTAGTTGTGCCAAACTAGCACCTCGTTATTGTGGTCCTTTTGAAATACTATCTAGGATTGGATAAGTAGCCTATCGGTTAGCCTTACCACCAAATTTAAGAGTTAGCAAAATGCTAAGTAAGCCCCAATTTCAAACATGGTTTCTCACCTACTTGACAAAAGTAAATCATCAGTGCAGCTAGCAGCAATTAAATGCAAGTCATACTTTTATATAACTTATAAATATTAGAATTGTATTAGTTCTTCTGTATGTTAAACTAATCCTTAAAATTTGTTAAACTATTTCATTTCCCTCTAACCGCTAGCAATTACTAAACTGCGATCTAAGACATTTTATGTCACTTTAAAAATTTTAAAATTTTATGAAATTTTGGGTTATTACAGGACGTTTGTTTCGTTTGGCTCGCACCGCTAATGGTGCAACCTATAAAATTTACAGTGTGCACCATCCTACGGTGCGAGCCAAACGTTTTGAATGCACCTTGCAAATTTTTTTTAAGTCGAAAATTTAAGGGTGAAATTTACAAATTAGCCTGCTAAAAAATTAAATTGTGAGGCAATAATCAATTTACCTAGACTCTTGCTCGTCAAGGAGGCATCTTGGCAATGTATGGAAAATTTGAAAATTTTCCTGTCGTTTGGAAAAATTTGAACTATAGCCAGGAGCCAATGGGAATGAGAAACATGTCCATGTGAAGCATAGATGTCGGAGCATCCAAGGGGGTTATGTAGGACACCAATATTTTAGGGCTCAAAAGCATTGAAGAAGGTAAAAAGAATGTTTACCGTGTAGTGATTTTTTTTATAAAAACCCAATTACGTTACGCCTGAATTGTTGCCACATTAGTGTTGTTTATCATAAGAACCACACCAGAAGTATAATTTTAAAATTAAATTTAATTGGTATTCTTTATTTTTGTTTTTTTCCCTTAAATCGTGTGTATGTTTTAATCACACGTCGATGGAGTCCTTACTTTAAAACACACATCTATAGAAATTTGGAATTTAAAATTTTAACCCTAATACGATGCGTTGTTTTTAGACACGCCTCGACATGATATAGATTGTTTAATACATCGCTTTCAAAAATATATTTTTTCCACTTGAAGTTGTTTAAGTGTGCCCTGTTATTTGAAGCACCGAAGCAATTTATAATACAAACACCACTGTAAAATAATTTTTAAATAAAATATAAAATCCCTTGCTTTTTAATTATCATTTTGTTGCCCTAACATGGTGTGTATGTTTAAATAACACACCAAGGGGGGTGTATACTATTAAACGCACTACTACCGAAATTTAATTTTTTTTTATGGCAATGTGCATAAACTATACTCACTAGGGCGCCTTGTTTGTATCTGCACTGATGCGATCTAGATTATTTAGTGCACTAGTTGTAAAAATTTAGTTTGCTTTGCACTTGATATTTTTCCCGCTCGCAATACAACATAAGTTGTGTCCATTCGATGCATGCTGGTAGCAAACATACCGTTCCATTTGTGTTGATAAAACCCATAAAAAAAAATACGCTAAAACCTTCGGTCTCTCACCTCCGCTAGTGACCTCCACTATAAAAAAATATTTGGGCTATTTTTTTAGAACCATTTATCATAACCTTCACTAAAGGGCATTTTCCTTGTAGTGTATAAATATTTTTGGAACTGCTTGATACTAGTGCAACATCCCATGTGACCTTTAGAAAATATTGTTTTGAAGAACTATGTTATCAAGGGGATAGGATGTGCAAGGTGTGTTTCCACCATCGACAAGGAAGACATCGATAGGAGAAAGAGTCAACTACACAGAAGAATAAACCGACAAATGTGGTCATTATGGTTGAGTTAGTTAGAAGTTTTGGTCAAAATTAGTTAAGAAGTCAGGTATGTGAACCATTTTGTAATGAGTCAAGCCTATAAGTAGAATTAGGAGTAGACTCACTAAGGCATCATCTGCTTGGTGGATCATGTGAATCAATCATGTTGTAAGTGAGTTGGTCTATGAATGAATGTATTTTATGGTCTGAGGCTGTGCGACCACAGGATGCTTCTCTTTTTTAAGGTGTTTTTGGAGATAATATAAGGATGATGTTGATGATGAAATTTATGTTCTTATCTGCGTAATTTGTGAACTTAATGATGGTGCGATCTACGAATTTACATGTTGGAATTTGAATGATGTGAATTTTTGCAATGTTCATTGGGTTAATATATGTTGATGTATTCATTAAGTTAAATGAATCTAGATTATGTTATTGTGATGTATGAATCTATTGTGAATGATGATAAGTAGGAAGGATATGCTTGAACCCTAAATCTATAAGTAATACTATGATAGAGTAAGAGATAATGTGAAATTCCTCTTCCATCTGTGGAAATGTGGTTCCTGCAGCCCTCCCTCAGACATCTCGAGTGAGACTGCATCTACTTCGCAGGTGTTACTGGATAGGGTAAAACCTGTCTGGGTCGATGTTTAGGGAGCTTGCATCGATGGGTGTTGACATATATGTGGAGTGAATCCCTATCAATAGAAGTGTGCCAACAAATGGTTTCATTTTCGGTACCATAGTACAGAGAAGAAGAGGACATGTTGTGGAATCGAACGAAACCAGAGATCTAGGATTGGTTCAATCAAAAGGCCCAAGTGTTTGCAGAAGAAGAAAATCAGAACTCCAGATTGACGACATAAGAGTGGTTGGGGAGATATATTTACTCTAATATTCATGAAATATTCTTCGATGAGTTTCCAATAGTATGGTATGAGTGGTTGGCACAACTTACTTTCCAGAAGAGGAACTTCCAAGGAAGCGAACCTAATCAGTGACCCCTCAACTAATCTACCAGTTGTGAAGGGTAAACAACAAACCTTCAAGAGTTGTCGAGGTGTGGATAGACAACATTTTGGAAGGATATATCACTAATTTTTTTGTCGACACAGTTAATTCCTACAACGATGCAGAGAAGGAATTCTTTAAGGGATCGAGGGGGATATTTCTACTATATTTACGGCTGTGTATTAAGATTCTCATCTATGAAAAGTGAATATTGGAGATGAATTTCGACAAGTAAATCTCTGTGTGTGGAGGTTATGGGTATTGTGAAGGAAAGGGTTGGATGGAATGATACAGGATAGATGGATGGAAGTTACGATGAGACTGTGAGGGAATCCAAGGAAGAGTGTAGTCTCCTACGAAGTGGGGTAAGGTTCTGGTAAGAGAAGAGGCAGAGGACTGAGGAGAATCTTGGTGCGACTGGAACAAGAAACTACAAGACCACAAGGGACTAAGCGACCCTACAGTGGTGAAGGAAACAACCATGCTACGCCTGAGTCCAAGGAAGGACTGACCCAAAGAAATAATTTACCTACACCTTCATGCATTGCGCCAAATTCAGGATGAAGAAACATAAGGTCATTGAAATATTTTCATGCATGTCAGCACGGTAGTAATAGTAGTGGATCAACTAGAAGAAGACCCAGAATGGAAGGTGACGACATGAAGATACCCTTAATCCATGGTAATGGGGCTAAATATCCTGAGCAATATTGGTTCCTATGTGAAGCAATATTGACGGTAAAACAAGTACAAGACGAAGATATCAGGAAAGGACAACTAGAAACAACCTTTCGAGGTTGGGTGTTGGATTAGTACATGAAATTTGTGCAAGTACCGATAGGGAATCCTCAGAAGACTCTGGCACAGATCAAAATTGGTCTAATTAAGGAACTAAAAAAGCCAAAATATGAATCGCAGTATATTACCAATTTGAAGGAAATAAAGCAATATCTGAATGAGGATATATGGGATTTTGATCAACGATTCAAAAATATGATGGCTAAGGTCATATTTGGAATGAGCGATGTACAACATAAGGAATGGTTTATCGCATATTTGGTGCCACACATTTGTATGCCACTAATTCAACATAATATTACATCCCAAACGGAAGCTCTGGAAATCACGATGAAGTTGGAAGCTTCACCAGTTGGCGAAATAAGGGTTGGAATGAGCCAGATACAATCGCAATTAGCGAACCTTACTATTCAGTTGCATGATATCAAGAAGGGAAAATAAGTTTGCAAATAAGTATGGTGCAGTCGATTTCAGATAGAAGGACATCATAAGGATCAATTCCCAAACTTCTGTTGATGTAATTGTAACTTCGGAATGTATTCACTTGTATTTCTTATCTATTGTAACCCGATGTTCATTACGAGATGTATTGTAATGTATTTGAGTCATGTCATGCCCCGATGTTCCGATCAGGAAGTTTCTATAATGAGAAAGTCATGTCAAGTCATTGTGGGTAACCCTCCTATTTGTAAATGGTTAAAGTCCCCACAGTTGTGGGGCCCTTGGGTTATTAGACTATCCTAGTGAATTCAAACCTAGGTGAGTCATTGTAAGTTGTGGAAATAGTCCCCACCATTGTGTTACCCTCCTATTGGTCAGAGGAGGAAAAGTCCCCACAAATGGTGGGGCACTAGAGTTATTAGACACTCGTAGAGATGTCGGCTCTAGTAAGTAATTGTTAAGTGAGGCCGACATGTTGGAGTGCACTTCAACTGAAAGGAAGAATATAAATAGAGAGTGAGAGCCTCTCTATTTATCACTTGCAACACATCACTCACTCACTCAAGTGTGGCGCATTAGTGAGGAAGGAAATACACTGGGACTAGACAAGAAGAGAGACTGCTGCTGTCGGGAGATCATCTTACTGTTTTGGGGATTTTATTGTTTTGGTGCTGATTCTATCTCTGAGGAAGTTGTGCGGTTTTCTCCTTTATGGTTTCCCCGAGTAAAAATCTTTGTGTTTCTTGTCTCTTGTGATGTGCTTATGTTTTATTGTTGTGCTTGTTATTCTCTCAGTGAAAAGATCCTAAGATCATAATGCTAGCTTATATGATGAAAAAATAACATGGTATCAGAGCTAACCTGAGAAGAAGACATTGTGTAGCTACAGGAGCTAGGGATTCTTAATTTTTGGGTCTCTCTCCATAATCCATCAGCAAAATTATGCTAGGCTGACTCTGCATTGAAGGGTGCATCTTTCTGTCGAAGCGGAATTCGATTCCGAGCATTTTCAGTTTTTGATGTGGAAATTAGGGCTTTCTACAGAAGAGGAATTTTTGAGTGAGACCATAATAGGATTTTTCTCCTCATCAAAACCGAATTTTAGAGACCTGTATCAAGAAATTTGGTTGGGTGAATCTCCGGGAAAGTCAAACCCTAGATTGACCCCGAGCTAGAAAAACCCTAAATACTAAAGCTGCTACGTTTTGGTACATTCGCTATATTCTGATATTGGAGAATGATAAGGAGATGACAATTGTAGGGACCGAAGCTAAAATCTGGAAGAACACTGTGTCCAAAAATCAGCCTCAGATTCACTATATTATGGGAGATATGATCCCTCCAAGTTAGGGTTCCAGCCTCTTCCAGAATTCATCCCTAAACAGGACACCTGGGGAGAATTGTAATATATTGGGATACAAAGGTCCAAATGGAATTCTTGAAATTTTTCCAGAAAGGGTACAGAATTTGATTTCAGTGGTCCAAATATCAGACTCAGAAGATAAACCAGTGACACGTGGCATGCCGTACAACTTCTCTATTCTGAACAGTCCTGTAACAGGTCACCTTGGGAAAAGGATCATAAGTCCCAAATGGTGAAACCAATTCTGATGAAACCTATAGTTTTGGATCAGGGACATGCGAGATTACCTCAGTAAGAAATTTCATACACATAGGAGCATAAATTCTAGAGATATTACAGAAATAGTAACAGGAATTTCTGCAAAAGAAATTGGAAAATTAGGGCTTCCTGTTCCAGGAACTTCCCTCCACTGTTTTCAGAAAAGGAGTACATTGGACAGCTCCATTTGAATAGATCTCTATATATATCCAATCAGATCTAAAAGATTCCAATTTTGGAAAATTAGGGTTTCTGTGACAAACCCTAGATCAGCCAGCTCCGGAACCAGGACGGACACCTCAAATTGGTAAGATCTAATCCTTTGCTATTTTCATTTGAGGTTCTCATTTCAAAGTGATCTATCATATCAGCTTGATGACAAGCTTTGGGAAGTTGACAAATTCCAAGCCTGGAAGTATATGATCTCTCTGAAGAAAATGGATTGGACACCTATATGAGTATAGAGGTTCCAGTTTCAGAGGGAGATGAGGTTAGAAGCCTTTCACAAGAAGAACTTGGTCAAGGCCAAGAAGATCATGGTTGATTCAGTCACGGATCAACTTGTATCACAAGTGTCTTCCCTAAAGACACCAATGATGTTTGATTCCTTGACCAAGCTATTTGAAGGGAAGAACATAAATCAGAATATGACCTTAAGAAACTAGTTGAAGAATGTGAAGATCCAGAATACAGAGACCATGCAATCATAAGAGTCTCTCAAATCAAGAACAACTTGAAGCGGTAAAAGAAGAAGTGAAAAAATGTAGAAGTGGTGATGGCTACCTTGAATAGCCTCCTAGGATCATAGGATTCATTCATTCGAAGAATGTGTGCCAGAAGGAAGTGATTACTTTCAATAGACTTTGGGAAGAAGAAGAAGCTCGACTCATAAGAAGAGAAGAGAAGATGGGAGCAATTGAAGATCAAGCTCTCACCATCCAAAGAAGATCCCTCAAGCAATGAGAAATATGAAGATATCAACTCTTGAAGAACTTCTTATCCACCTTAGTATTTGGATAAGAAATGATGCTATCATGAATGAAGAAGACGATGAAGCTAAAGGCTCAAGAAGGAGTCTACCCATGAAACAAATAAAGATAAGTATTCAAGTGTCATTTCATGATATTGTTTTGTTATGCATTTGTTTATATTCAGTTGATGTATTATGCATGATAGGATGTTTGCATTAACAACAGTATACTACTAATATGCATGTGATGGGTAAGTAGCTCATGGTGCTATACAAATTCTCCATTGCTATTTATCTAGAATGAAACCTCTTTGCTGACATATTGGATTAGTGCACAATCTCAATGTTGTCCTGGTAGAGATGGAAGGAATCTAGAAAGTTTCAGTGAGATATGGATGAATGTTGTATTGGCTAAAGTAGTTGCATGATCATATATTTATGCATAAGAACTCGCCAATATAAATATTCCTTATGAAATGTTTCTAACCATACAAATGCATTTGACTTGTAGGAAAGATTGCATACATAATCACCTACAAGCAAAGAAGAATGAAGACTTGTTTCGAAGAACAAGTAACGACAGTTCAAAGACAAAGAAAAATATGATGAATGCAGTGACATCATTGATACAGAACCTTTCAGCCATGAAGAAGTCACCAAGAAGAAAGGGAAGACCAGTTCAAGAAGAATGATGTCTAGGATGCAGTATCAATACGTGAAGAGAAGTTTGTAACTCCATTATGCATTAGATGGAAACATCGTGGGATACAAATCAAGATTCGTAGCACGAGGCTTCTCACAAAAGAAGGCATAGACTATGAAGAAACATTTACAGCTACTAGAAGTGAATTCACATGACATGATCATATGTGCAAATGAACGAAGGCCTTGTACGAGTTCAGAAGACACCCATGGGATAACACATATATGATGAGCTTGATGAATATCTTAACCTTTGCTACAAGGTTGATAGAGGATGATAAGCTCACATATGGGTGTGAGATGAACTTTTGAAGAAGTTCAAGATAGAGGATTTTAGTATCTAGTGATCCTAGATGGATACTACTTGTCACTCCAGTACAGAATGTTTCAGTGCATAGAGTACAGAAGACAGAGGGAGTACGATGCTTCGCTTCAGAGGGAGTGACTACAGAAGATCCTGAGGTTCGACATGATACGACAGGATGGATAGATTACTGATGAATCTAGGCTTTACTAAGAGTAAAAATGATTCCAACCTTTGCTTCAAGGTTGAAGACGGAAGACCAGTGATACTCCTATTATGTGTCGATGCACTATTTTTCTAGGTATGGAGGTGTGGCAGAGTGCAGATGGAATCTTCCTTGGACAAGGGAAGTATGCAGTAGAGATCCTGAAGAGGTTCAGGATGATGGACTGCATGACCACACCTATGGCATCGAACATGAAGCTATTAAGTGATGCTTCATCAGAGACGGTTGATGCTACGATGTATCGTCAGATGATTGGGTCCTTGATGTACCTGAGACCAGATATTTGCTTTGCTGTGAACACATTGAGACATGTTCACCTGATGGTTGAAAAGCATGTAGGGGTATAGTTGAGTATGGGCTCAAGTATGATGCGAATCAAAAGATTAACCTGGAGGGTTATGTTGATTCAGATTGGGTAGGTAGTGCCATCGACAGGAAGAGTACTTCAGGATGTTGCTTCAGTATGGGATCATGTGTGATCTCTTGGTTTAGTAGGAAGCAATCCTGTGTGGCACTGAGTACAATTGAAGCAGAGTATGTCACAGCTTGTTCAGCTAGTTGTGAGGAAGTATGGTTGTGGAAGCTACTATATGATATATTTGATCTCCATTTGGATGCTACTTGTATACATTGTGACAACCAGAGTTGCGTGAAGTTGTCAGAGAATCCAGTGTTCCATGAAAAGTCGAAGCATATCGAGATCAAGTATCACTATATCAGGGATATGGTGCAGAGAGGAGCAGTGAAGCTCCAGTATGTTGCGATGGAGGAATAGATAGCTGATGTATTAATGAAGCCATTGGCTAGGCTAAAGTTCGAGTACTTCAGGGAGAGAATTGGTGTCCTCTAGATCGAGGTTCCCTCCAAGAGAAAGTGATGAGACCCATAGCCATTCTGACATGGTGAGAGGATTGGTTCCTTCCATGGTCAGATGTAAGGGCTGAGCCATTCTGTCATGGTGAGAGGATTGGTTCCTTCCATGTCAGATATGAGTGTTGAGATCCATAGCCATTCTAATGAGTAGGTCAGATATAAGGGCTGAGCCATTATGTCGTTGTGGTAGGGTTGCTCCCTTCCATGTCAGATATGAGTGTTGGCCATTCTGTCAAGTAGGACAGATGTAAGGGAAATTGCCATTCTAGGAATGGAGGCACCTGGTCAGTTACCAGGTAGCTCAGTCGAGGTCTGGGGGCCATTCTGATATGACTGCTGGGATGTGTTCTCGTAGGATCAGATGTGAGTGCAAGCCCTTCCATCACTGTGGTAGGATGTGTTCCTGTCTGGATGGATGTAAGTGCAGAGCCTTTCTAGAGCGATTGAGGGATGTGTTCCCACGTGCTCAGATGTAAGTGCTGAAATCTTCCATCACTGTGATAGGATGTGTTCCTATCTGGATGGGAGTCTTTCATCACTGTGATAGGATGTGTTCCTGTCTGGGTGAAAGTGGGAAAATCTTCCATCACTGTGATAGGATGTGTTCCTGTCTGGATGGATGTGCCTTTCTGATGAGTAGGTCAAATGTAAGTGCTGAAATCTCTCATCACTGTGATAGGATGTGTTCTTGTCTGGATGGGATTCTTCCATCACTGTGATAGGATGTGTTCCTGTCTGGATGGATGTGCCTTTCTGACGAGTAGGTCAGATGTAAGTGCTGAGCCTTTTCACAGATGTTAGTGATGTGATGTCCTATCATGCCGGTGAATGTGAGTGCTGGGCCTTTCTGATGTGATTATAAGATTGGTTCCTATATGATCAGATGTGAGTGCTGGCCGTGCCTTTCTGATGAGTAGGTCAGATGTAAGTGCTGGGCGAAGACCTACATGATGGTAGGCCTACAACCAGTATGAAAAAGGGCTGGCTTTGTAGAAATTCCTGTGATGAGAAGAATCATAAGATAACACCAGGGATGATCTAGATCGAGTGATGATCGAGATCCAGTGATGATGATCCAGCAGTGATGATCCAGATCCAGTCCAGTGATGTTGATCCAAATCGAGTGATGATCTAGATCCAGTGATGATGTTCCATGATGATCCAGATCCAGTGATGTTTCTCTATGATGATCCAGATCGAGTGATGATCTAAATTTAGTGATGACGATCCAAATCGAGTGATGATCCAGATCTAGATGAAGATGACTTATAGGTGAAGATGACTTGAAGATGAAGATGACTTTGAAGATGATGAAGACCTGATGATGACCCAGATGATATAGAGAAGAAGACTTGTGCTGATAAATTGTGTTAAGAGAATACCTTCCTAGTTAAGAGGGAGTGTTGATGTAATTATAACTTCGGAATGTATTCACTTGTATTTCTTATCTATTGTAACCCGATGTTCATTCCGGGATGTATTGTAATGTATTTGAGTCATGTCATGCCCCGATGTTCCGATCGGGAAGTTTCTATAATGAGAAAGTCATGTCAAGTCATTGTGGGTAACCCTCCTATTTGTAAAGGGTTAAAGTCCCCACAGTTGTGGGGCCTTTGGGTTATTAGAATATCCTAGTGAAGTCGACCCTAGGTGAGTCATTGTAAGCCGGGGCAATAGTCCCCACCATTGTGTTATCCTCCTATTGGTCAGAGGAGGCAAAGTCCCCACAAGTGGTGGGGCACTAGGGTTATTAGACACTCCTAGAGATGTCGGCTCTAGTAAGTAATTGTTAAGTGAGGCCGACATGTTGGAGTGCACTTCAAGTGAACAGAAGAATATAAATAGAGAGTGAGAGCCTCTCTATTTATCACTTGCAACACATCACTCACTCACTCAAGTGTGGCACATTAGTGAGGAAGGAAATACACTGGGACTAGACAAGAAGAGAGACTGCTGCTGTCGGGAGATCATCTTATTGTTTTAGGGATTTTACTGTTTTGGTGCTGATTCTATCTCTGAGGAAGTTGCGGGGTTTTCTCCTTTATGGTTTCCCCGAGGAAAAATCTTTGTGTCTCTTGTCTCTTGTGATGTGCTTATGTTTTATTGTTGTGCTTGTTATTCTCTTAGTGAAAAGATCCTAAGATCATAATGCTATCTTATATGATGAAAAACTAACAACTTCCACGAATATTTATAGGCTAGAGATCTAAATCCACTAAGTCAAGGAGTACTACCATGGTGTCACATTTGTCAGACTAGAGGACATCGATCCAAGGAATGTGTACACGTTTAGAAGGTTGTGTCAAATCCAGCAAAATTTTTCTATAAATTTTTTCGATTGGTTGGCCATGAAGAAAATAACTGTAGAGCATATGGTTTTCTCAAAGAAAGAACCATGGATACATATTTTATGAAAGGAGAGGAACACTAACTAGCAGAAAGATCGCAACTGCAACCATAGTACACTCAATAGAAACCTCAATGCAACCGGAGTTGGTATAACCAGCAGTAGTCATAGTATACGCAATCATAATATGCTCAGCCACGGCCTAATCAGCAGTGGTGGTTCAACCAACCACAGTATTAGTCACAAGGAGGATTTCGTGGAGATCGCAGTGGAGGATTTGGTCGCGAAGGAGCTATGGGAGGAGATCGCATACCTGTAACGTGCTATAATTGCAAAGTATTTAGACATTACCAGAGAGACTGCCTGAAATCTATAGTCTCAATGTACTTATTGCAGTGTCGTAGATCATATTGTCGAAGAATTCCCGCAGTTGATTACGAAGTAGAAATCCAATATCTAGCCACTACCATAACCAAACCAGAGTGTGAACCAGACTTAAAATCAAAACCAAGAACCAACTGTAGGAAAAATATTGGTGGAACCCATAACTCAACTAGTAAAGGTCGGAGTGGTAACTCGAGGAGGAGCAATGACAGTAGCTAATGGACCACTGATAAAAATCCAACCAGGGGCTCGAAAGAATGTACAATTCGATGTAAACATTGAAAAGGAAACCTTCTTAGACATGAGAGACATACTAGACATGAACATTGTTAAGTTACTTGTCTACGAAATGCCACCAATGTTTTATTTAAAATATATTCCAAGATCATCAATGAAAGTTATTACTCTGCAAAATTTTCTAGAAAGTTGTCTCTCACTAGCAAAATATCCAGATTTATCAGCAGAAATAACGAGCTTGTTGTACCGACAGGAGAAAGGGAGACAAGACCACTCAGTGAATTATTTGCATTGGAAGAAAATGAGAAGGGAAATGAGGATGAATTTCCAGATCAATGATTATTATGTGGATTCATTCATCTTGGATCTGGGATTAGACGTCAATATCCTAGAAATGAAAACATGGGAAAATATGGGGAAACTAGAGTTGGTTTGGTCTCCTGTACAGCTACGACTAGAAAATCAGGCGAGGGTGTCGTTAATCAGTAGAGTACCCCACCTACCGGTTGAAGTGGATGGACTAAAGACATACACAAACTTCGACGTTATTGAGATAGTCGATGAAAGCATCTCATATCCCACGCTATTGGGAATTGGATGGGTAAATGACAATTTGGTGGTTATCAAATTCAAGCAAAGAGTAATGACTTTTGAGAATCATGACATGCGGATCAATTCCCCATTAGATTCTAGTGAAGGCCGAAGATATGTCGAACCAGTAAAAAGGAAAGTTATGGGAGAATGGGATAATACTTATAATATTTCTGAAGACTACCTCAACCCCACTGTGGATGAAGAGTGGGGATGGAGAAGTACTAGATCTATATCATCAGACTCTAACAATGCACTAGAGATCTGGAAGAACCAAGTACATGAAGTATCGATCAAAAAATGTGGGCGAGTAACTCAATCGCTGCACTGGGTAGAAACAAAAGTCATCGAACTGCCAACGTATGAAAGGCTACCTAAATTGGCTCATTTTATTCACGAATTTGAGGATAAAGTATCAATTCCTCATTGACTATTGTCGTTGGAAGAAACACTAAAGGATACTATGGAAAGATGGTGGGATACACACAAGACCTCGATAGGAGACTGCATATATGTTGTCGAATAATGGAGGTTCAATTTGGGGAAGCGTAAAACTACCAAGGAAATAAATATAATGGAAGGACCAATCTTAGTGATCATATGGTCACATGCCAAACAACATGGGTATTGAATCCAAAGGAAGAATGGGTCCATGCATTTGTCCAAATATTGGACGAAATACCGAAGAGGTGGTACGTTTCGGGAGAACTTCGAAGGGAAGCTACAACATGGGAATAATTGGTTGTCAGTTTCAGTCATACTTTCATATTTGTGAATGACAATATGGTCATACATATCGCAGTTCATGATATCCACAAAAAAATGTTAGAAATAGTTTCGGTTGAGCTACCAATAGAATCACTGAAGAAACCAATCAGACAGTTAATGTCGAAATGCTACAATGTGACAGGAGAGCCTGATGATGAGGATGATCCAAGACCTATCAACATCTCAGAATTAGAGGGAAGTTAGGATATCGCAA
This sequence comes from Pseudotsuga menziesii, assembly GCA_001517045.1. Classification (NCBI taxonomy): domain Eukaryota; kingdom Viridiplantae; phylum Streptophyta; class Pinopsida; order Pinales; family Pinaceae; genus Pseudotsuga; species Pseudotsuga menziesii. The sequence continues at coordinate 111,161 of LPNX010240503.1, forward strand.
CACCAGAAATACCATCCAATAAAGTCAAAAAACTGCTTGAAATAAGAAAGTTCAATATTGGGGCGACATAGGACCCGAAATTTGCTAATATTGGGGATTATTGGGATGAGACAACTATGGTGAATATCACTGACCTGCTGCATGAATTCCATGATTTATTTTCGATGAAATTCACTGATATGAAAGGGACTTCAGGTGGCTTAGGTGAAATGAAAATTCCTCTAAATCCAAATGCGAAACCAGTGAATCAACGACCATACAGATTGAACCCAAGATACAAAGAATGCATTAAAGCAGAATTAAAATGGATGATGGATGTCGCCATCAAACTTGTTGAAGAGATAGAATGGATTAGTTCGATAGTTGTACAAGAAAAAAAGATAGGGAAAATATGAATTTGTGTCGACCTCGGGAAGTTGAATGACACAAGTCTTCATGATCCATTCCCAACACTGTTCACTGAGGAAGTATTGGAAGGAGTAAGAGGACAAGAGATTTATTCGTTCACGAACAGATTTTAAGGCTACCACCAGATAAGGGTTGTGAATGAGGTTAGGCACAAGACCATTTTTGTAACGTAATATGGAGACTTTTTCAGTACATAGTAATTTCGTTTGGTCTCAAGAATGCACTTGCAATTTTTTCAAGGATAGTTTTCGTTTCATTTAAGGACTTCATTCATAAATTCCTGGTAGTCAACATGGACGACAAGACTATCTATGGATTGGTAAAATAGCACACTGTGACCCTTCAATTGATGTTAGAAATATGTCGACAACATGAGATAATGTTGAATCCAAAGAAGTGTGTATTTTGTGCCCCATTTGGGATTATGCAGGACATATTGTATGCATGGAAGGTATGTTGGTCGATCCCACTAAGATTGCGGTAATTGTCGACCTACGAGCATCAATGATAGTAAAACATCTAAGGCCAATGTTGGGTCACATAGGATATTATAGGAAGTTCATAAGGGGATACACATCAATCACAACACCAATGGAGAAACTATTGAAGAAAGACGTGAAGTTCGAATGGAACGAGGAATGTCAAAGAAGTCTTAATACTCTAAAGCAGAATATGGTCATGGCGTCGATATTAGTTTTTCTGTATTGGATGAAGGAGTTTCACTTCCATGTCGATTCTTTTTCAGTCGTATTAGGAGTAATTTTAGCTCAGCGATCGATCACCCAATTGCATTCGCAAGTCGGAACTTGTCTACTGCAAAAAGAAACTACACAATGACAGAGAGGGAGATATTGGTGATGGTGTATGCATTACAAAAATTCTGCCACTACCTGTTGGGAGGACATTTCAAAATGTTTATGGATCACTTAGCACTAAAGTACATGGTTAACAAGATTGTGTTGGGGGGGATGATTTGTCGATGGTTATTACTATTCCCAGAGTTTGATTTTGAGATTATTATGAAACCAGGACAGTTGAATGCAGGACCTAATCATCTGTCAAGGATAGAGATAGGCTAAGAGTCAAGCATCATCGAGGATGTCTTAAACGATGCGCAGTTGTTTAAAATTGGAATGGTGGATGACCATTATGAGAAAATTGTCCATTGTTTTACGACATGCAAAGCACCGGAGGAATTCACCATGAGTCGAAAGAAGCAACTAGTCGTCAAATATGCGTATTTCCATCTAATCATGAGGCAACTCTACAAAATGGGGCCAGATGAAATTCTACAATGATATGTTATGCCGCATGAGTAGGAGAGAGTATTGTCATAGGGGCATAACAGAATTGCAAGAGGACATTATGGAGGTCACGCAACCACTAGAAAGATACTCTGATCTAGATTATGGTGGCCGACAATGCACAGTGATGCCACAGATTATGCTAAAAGTTGGGACATATGTCAAAAGACGATTAAGCCATCACGACATGACAAGATGTTGCTAGTACCTCAGATAACGCTAAAACCATTTAATAAATGGGTTGTGGAATTTGTGGGACCCATAAATCCTCCAGGGAAATAGACGAGTGCATGATATATCATTACTACAATAGACTACTTGACACGATGGGCAGAGCTAGCACTGGTGACATATTGTACAGTTGTGACGACAACTAGGTTCCTATTCGACAATGTGGTTACTCAGTTTGGTTGTCCCAAGAAATTGATGAGCAACCAAGGGAGTCACTTTGTCAATTAGATTATTAGTGCGACGAGTGAGGAATTTCAGATACAGCACAAGAAGAGTACTCCATATCACCCGTAAGAGAATGGAGTAGTCGAAGAATTCAACAAGGTATTGGAACGTGCACTAACAAAGGTATGCAATACAAATCACAATGATTGGGATATAAAAATCCCTGTGATACTATGGGCCTATAGGACAACATGTAAAATATTGACGGAACTAACGCCATTCAAACTCGTTTATGGACAAGAAGTGGTAATGCCGATGGAGTACTTGAATAAATTTTGGCGCAGTTGTTGCAACTCGAGGAGGATCAATTCATCGCAGGTTTCCACCAACAAGTAGAGAAGGATCGACATAAGGCATGGTGTGATCGTCGTGTAAAAGAAAAATACTTCCAGTGTGAATTTATGGTAATTATCCTATACAACAGAAAGTTAACGAAGCACATAGGTAATCTATAGATGCATTGGTTAGGACCCTATGTTATTCATTTTATCACCGACAGAGGTGCAGTACAACTACAACAGTTAGACGGAGTACTATTACCGAAACTAGTAAATGGTAGTCGGCTAAATCCCTATTAGGATATCTAGGTGCGGCACCAATGCTAACAGTCGCACAAATGAAAAATAAGAGAGAGAAAAGGAAAAACAAGGAAAATCAAATCGCAGCAAAGTGTGTCGATAGAAAAGGAAAAACAAATCGCAAGAAAGTGTGTCGATAGAAAAGGAAAAACAAATTGCAGCAAAAAGTTTGAAGCTTGGTGATATCAGATGAAGAGCGACGTGGTCAAATCAGAGAATAAATGCAGCAATTAAACCCATCGGGCAACGATGCAAGTGGGAAATGTGTGCATTCATGGACAAATCAGACTATTAGATTTTCAGAATCGATGTCGTATTTGGTCAATATTTGAGGGATTTGGAAATGATGGTCAAAATCCTTCGCACAGGAGAAGCAAAGGCTATAAGATTCAGCCATGAGGCATGGGTCGAACCATTTTGTGCATTGAGAAGATGAATTAGAGAAAAGGAAAGTATATGAGAGTAGCCAAGAGTAAAGGAGACTAGAAGTAGAACAGTAGCCATGGAACAAATGATTTCGAGCACCAACACATAGGGATCGCCGCTACACAGTGTACCAATTATGGAAGGTCATCCAGAAATTTAGACTGTATCAATGCGACCAACTAGAAATAAGACTTAGTGTGAATCGCCCAATCTCTCCGGAATGATGGATCAAATAAACATGTAGTTCAATAAGGGAAGTAGAGGCAGGCCCATCAACAATGAGAGGGGAGGACTCAACAATATGGAAAGGGCCGACAATAGATGATATCCCAGGGTTTGTACTATTGTGGAATCTAGGAGCACTGGTGGTATGCATCAATAATAATCATAAGTATAGAATCAAGATGCCATCAACGCCGAAGTGAGTACATGTAACGATGAACATTGTTTCACATTTGCAGAAGTTGTAATACAGTGATCATGACATTCTGGCATACCCAGAATGCACAAGGGACACATATGAACATAGAGCACATGAAGACAAAGTTCCCATCACCATAGAACTAGCACAATGGGCATTGGGATTACAACAGTCTGGGTTGTTGGCCATTATCCACAAGCCACATTTTAGGTGCTCACAAAGGTTAACTCCTATGTAAACCAGTTGTTATCGTGTTTCCATGGTGGGTATCTATGGTTGGATGCAAATATCCCCATCACGGTCGATTTGATATCATAAATCAATGGCTTGCCCAAGGAAGGGATCGATTAATCCCAATACTTTAGAGGGAAGGACAACAACAAGAAGCAAGCGGTGAGGCTAAAGAAGAAGTATGATGTGATACAAAAAAAAATAGTGTATGTCATCAATACCATTAATGACAAGAGAGTTCAAATCACAGTGAATATATTGGCCATGAAAATTGTGTGAAAGAACAGGCCAAACCAGTGCACATGGTGAGTTATCGCATGCGCAGAGCAATGAAAAGTGGGAGTTCAGATGAATTGTGCCTTATTTTTGCTAAACCAGTTGATGGAAGACGTCTATTAGCACAAGAGGGGAGAATACCATTTACCTACTCTTGGTTGTTGATACTTAGTGCACTTGTGGATTGGATGGAACCAAAGTACTATCAAGGAATGGATAGTGACGTCGTCAACATCTGTAGAGGAGCACGATATAAGAATCTATGGGCGCTCAACAACAAGGAACAAAAAACTAACAACAACATCTAATTCTACTTGTACTTGGATGGACTATGGGAGGTGGCATGAAAAATCCTGTGACTCATAACCAAGGTTGCGCCAAACTATCGGAGGCTTGCGCGATTAGCAATTGGAACGTATCCTATTTGCATTCAGGCATGGCAGGATCTAGAGCATCAATGGTTTATGACACAATACAAACTAACTGGAGAAGAGCTAGACACCATCATCGATGAATGGTCAGTAGAGTGGACAGTTCCAGTCTGCATTGAATAACTGTCTGACACGGAAACAGGACCACCACCATATATTCCAATTGAGTAGGATAAATAGAAGGAATCTAAAGAGGACTCACTAGAGGAATCGTCAGTGAATCCGATAGATTCAAAGCTAGAGAAGAAACAAGAAGAAGTGTTGTCGAAGCACTGGTTTGAACTAGGTTAAGGGAGTAGTACCACAAAGCTCTCAGACGAACAAGTAAGTACGATACTGACCACAATTACTATGTCGACCAATGAAAGCGAAGCAAAGGTAATGCAACATGCCACATGGGTATTTCCATCAAGTGGAAGGGTTGTTGCAATCATTGACAAACACAATACTGGAGACAAGGGTACCACAAACAGATGCACTGCAAAGAGTATCTGAGGTAAGTATTGGAAAGAAAGTACGAATGATAGATATTTCACCGCAAGCACTTATGACAGGGGATGAATATGTTGATGCCACCTTGAAACAATTCGACTTGATCGGCCTCGACATTAAAAATATTTCGATGCATATGCTAACTGACCTCCAGAATGAAGCAAGTCAAGAAATCAGAGACCATGAGGCTATGGTGCATGACCAATTGGTCAAGCCTCAAGAGAAAGCAAAGAGCATGGAAGACAAGCTTCAATGATTGAAAACAGATAAGGAGGTAGTTTTCAATGAAAATACCAAGGCTTTCGATGATAGGTAGCGATTGGAGAGAACAATCTCGGTTGCATGCGAAGAGATTCTAGACATTACCCCAGAAATGTTTGCCAAAGCAATGGTGTTGTGACTGGGAAAAAATATTCGTCAATCTGAGGAAAGAGAATGTAGGATTACAAGCATGAGTGATACCAAGCACACCACCAAAGTATATTGTAGAAAGAAGAGGAGTCATTGAGGTTACTACAACAAAAATTGTGGAAAGAGAGAAGGTAATACAAACATTTGCAGAGGAGATCACCAAGTATTGGGGAAATTTGGTGCAAGATGAGCAGCTATACCAGCTGGAAGCACAACTAACTGAAGAAGAAGCACAATTGTCATATCTGCAGGGATATCTTAAAGGGATGCCCCCACTAGCATAGGTGGCCAAGGCATCAAAGCTTAAGGAGCTACAACAGCGTGTCAATAAGGCATGTGCAAGACACTAGAAGAGGTCGATGTAGTTAGATGAACTACAGGGCGCAGCAGAGGAAGTGGCGCTCAGATAAATGGAAGAGATCATGAAGGAAAAAGAGGAGTTAACCAGAGTACAACAGATAAACGAGGAACACCCAAAGGAGCAAGAAGTTCAGCAGTGTATAACGATCAAATCGAAGGTCCAAGCAGCTATCAATGAAGTAAAAACTGTATATGATGAATTCAGGACAAAGTTGGATGCACCGATAATTTCCAGCTGACATGGCTCAAGGACGAGCCACAAGTTTGTGTTGGGGGGCTATTGGAAATGGGATAGGATGCATAAGGTGAGTTTTCACCATCAACAAGGAATACCTCAACAGGAGAAAGAATCAACTGCGCGAAAGAAGAAAGCGAAAAATGTGGTCATTATGGTTGAGTTAGTTAGAAGTTTTGGTCAAAATTAGTTAGGAATTCAACTATGTGGATCATTTTGTAATGGATTAAGCCTATAAATAGAATTAGGATTAGATTCATTAAGGCATCATCTGCTTGATGGATCATGTGAATCGGTCATGTTTTAAGTGAGTCGATCTGTGAATGAATGTATTTTCTAGTCTAAGGCTATTCGACCAAGGGACACTTGTCTTTTTTAAGGTGTTTTTGGAGATAATATAAGGATGACATTGATGATGAAATTTATGTTCTTATCTGCATAATTTGTGAACTTAATGATGGTGCGATCTATGAATTTACATGATTGACTTTGAATGATGTGAATTCTTGCATTGTTCATTGGGTTAATATATGTTGATGTCTTTGTTAAGTTAAATGAATCTGAATTATATTACTGTGATGTCTGAATCTATTGCGAGTGATGATGAGTAGGAAGGATATGCTTGAACCCTGGATCTTTAAGTAATACTGTGATAGAGAAAGAGATAATGTGAAAGTCCTCTTCCATCTCCGCAAATGTGGTTACTGCTTCCCTCCCTCAAACATTTCAGGCGAGACTACATCTGCTTCGCAGGTGTTGTTGGATGGGGTAAAACCTATCTGGGATGATGTTTACGGAGCTTGATTCGATGTGTGTTGACAAATATGTGGAGTGAACCCCTGTCGACAGAAGTGTGTCAACAAATTGAATCAAATTGTAGATGGCATATTGTACTTTGCAAAGAAAACCATCCTTAAACCAAATGGAATTGGTTTTATCAAGATCAAGTTGCCTGGATTCCCTGACTTTTTGTTGCAAAATGTTCTCTGTCTTCTAGAGTTACAAATAAGCCTTCTTTCGTTAGTGTAGATTCGACAACAAGGTCATTCCATACACATGTTCGATGGAATAGTAGAGATAAGGAACTCCTTTGACAACTAGGTCATCATGAACCGATATGAAGATGGAATGTTGTTGAAGCTTAAGGGCTCATCTGCAAGAATTCAGAACTATGACTACCTCTCTCAATATGTAGAAGGTAATATGGCATCTAGTTTGTTATGGCATTCTAGATATGGTCATTTAAATTATATTAACAGTCTTCATTTGTTGAGAAATAATGGTGTCTTTGGTTTACCCACCATTCCTAGGAAGATGAACAAATGTGATGCATGCGTACTAGGAAAACATAGTAAGCAACCATTTCAAGAGTCAAAAATCAGAGCATGTAGAAATATAGACTTGGTTCACTCTGAAGTGCCTATTCCTTATGCCAATAGTAGTCGATATCTCATGACCTTTGTTGATGACTACACCAAAATTTGTTGGGTATACTTGTTAAAAACAAAATTTAAACCATTTCAAACATTCAAAAATTTTCATGTATGGATAGAAAATCAAGCACAATATCATATTGGCACATTTTGTACTGATAATGGAAAAGTATACACTTATAATGCTTTTGAAGACTATCTTTGTCAACATGGGATTTTACATTACACTCCAGTTCCTTACAACCCTTGACAAAACGGTGTGGCAGAAAGAATCAATAGAACCATAATGAATACGGTATGCTCAATGATGTTTTTCAAGAATGTAAAACTGATTTTTTGGGGTGATGGAGTTTTGTGTGCAGCCTTTTTGAGAAATAGAAGTCCATCTCATTCTCTTGAAGACAAGAATCCACATGAAATTTGGTATTGCCACCTCCCTTTAAAGAGGGATATCAAGCTATTTGGTTCAACTTGTTATGCCTCGATACCAATGGAGCAAAGAGACAAGCTTGGTGGTCGAAGATGAAAATACATTATCTTGGGGTATTCAGACACCTCCAAAGCATATCATATTTATGATGAGGTAAACAAGAATTTTGTTCTTTCCAGAGATGCCATCTTGAAACTAATAAAAATGACGAGTCTATTGATAAACAACTTGGTCGTCTGGAGAAAATTTCCCATCTAAAGACATATTATGAAGTTGATAATGAAATTCCACATCTTCAAGGGGGGTCCCTATCTTGGATCAATATCTAGGATTTCCTTTTGAAGCACCAACACCCCCTAATGAACAAACTAATGAAGAAGAAGTTCCTGCCACCTTACATGGATAGTAGATTCAAATAGATGTTGTGATTGAGAGGATTAGAAGATTGAATATTGAATAAAATGAAGCACCTACAACTGATCAACCTGGACCATCACGAAAAGTTCCTAAATGGGTGACAAAGACACTTGAAAGTGTCTATCCAGATGAAGTAGGAAAGACGAGAACAAGAACCTTAACCAGATAAGAAGAAGGAAGAGATGCAAATAACTTAGGTGATGACATGGATGTCTCATTTTATTGTGAATTGAATATATATATGCTAACTTTGAAGAAACATCCTTTGAAGAGGTTTCTACTCATGATGCATGGAAAGAAGCCATGCAGAATGGATATGATGCACTCATGAAAAATGGAACCTGGAAGTTGGTTGCCAGGCTCCATTTGGAACCAAACCAATCAGTTGCAAGTGGGTATACAAGAACAAATACAGTTTATAGGGCTCACTTGACAAGCACAAAGTCAAGCTTGTGGCAAAATGTTATGCACATAAAGAAGGAATTGACTAAGAAGAGATGTTCTCCCCCATAGCAATATGGGCTACCATCTGCACCTTATTATCTTTTGATGCATAAAATGGGTGGAACAAGGCACAAAATAAGATCAACAAACTCTCATGACCAAAAATATCTCTTATTTTAGTTTCTAGATTAGGGTTGATCGCCTCTTTATAACATTTTAATTTTGTTATCTCTTTGTTTTAATCTCTATTCTAATAATTCATTAATTTACTTGATCGTAGCTCACCTTTTTTAACTAGTTGTTCACCATTGTCAAGGGCTACATCCACCATGAGAAATTCCCAGAAGGTCACTAACAAGAATTAAACCGGGGTGTGGAGGGTAAGAATCATTCCTCCCAACCACCCAATCTACATCCAAAAATATTTTGATTTATCACCTTCAAGTTATTATTATTATTTTTTATTTATTTAATGTTTATATGTTTTTATCTTTTATTATTTTGATTAGTTTAAAATATATATATATAAATATAAACTTTTTTAATTATTATTTATCATATGCTTTATTTGAATTTCTTTTAAATGACGGTGGCATTCCAAATTAAAACATTAAAACAATTTTAAAATTCAAACACAATATGTATTTCAAAAGTTATTATCTGTTTAGATATTCCATATATTTACGTTTTTATTTATTTATTTTTAATAATGAATGGAATATTAAAACATTTTTAAACTTCATGTTCGCAAAACTTTAATACCTATAACAAGAGCCACGAAGTGGCAATGTCACCGCAGTTGTTAGTAGCTATTGCTATAACGTCAATAGCGTGCTTGATCTTTGCGCCGAAAGGCGCTCTGCAGCCCAGTATGGGGGAGATCTTGTAACGTTACATAACGTTATGTAAGGTTATTTTTATTAACAAAAAATAATTTTTTTAATTATAGGTCAAAATAAATGTGGGCCAGAAAAAACATCATAATATGGGGAAGATGTTGTAATGTTCCTACCTAACAACATAATTAAAAATAAAAAATTGAATTATCCGCAAAAAATGTTGGCCTTGCACATGGTTTTAAAACCATGTGCAAGGCCTTCTAAACAACCCATGTTTTTATTGGACATGGTTTAGGAGGGCCTTGGACATGGTTTTAAGACCATGTGCAAGGCCTCCTAAACAACTCATGGTTGTATTGTACATTGTTTAGGAGGGCCTTGCACATGGTTTTAAAACCATGTGCAAGGCCTTCTAAACAACCCATGTTTTTATTGGACATGGTTTAGGAGGGCCTTGGACATGGTTTTAAGACCATGTGCAAGGCCTCCTGTGACAACTTATGGTTGTATTGTACATTGTTTAGGAGGGCCTTGCAAATGGTTTTAAAACCATGTGCAAGGCCTCCTAAACAACCCATGGTTTTAGGAGGGTCTTTCATATGGTTTTAAAACCATGTATGGTGTGATGTTGTAATGTTCATTCCTAACAAAAAAAAAAATAATAAAAAATATTATATGTGAGCCATAAATAATATTAAATATTAATAATAAAAATATTATATGTGGACCTTAAATAAAAAGATGTGTCTTTTGGTTTGAATCAAATCAATGGCTATATATAGGACACACCAAAGTTGATAGCCCATTGAGTGCAATACCTAAGAAAAGGTTTGCAACTCGAGAGATTTGATCCCTCTCAGCGCTTGATAGAGCCTAGGATTTGGATCTAGGCTGGTTAAATAAATTTGACCATCCACTAAAGTTTTGGCATGCTACTCTTATGGATTATGTAATCTAAACATAACTTGATTTTATATAAATGCTCTTATGGATTATGTAATCTAAGGATAACTCGATTTTATATAAATGTATGGATTATGTAATCTAAACATAGCTTGATTTTAAATATTGATTTTAAATAAATGACGTTGATTTTATATAAATGTTGAAAGTATTGACATATTTCCATGTAAAAATATAAATATAAAGTATTTTCATAACTTTGTTTCCATAAAAATATATTTAAACATACTATTAGTGACCTCCTTGTATATGTATTAAGTATAATTATAACAACAACAAATTTTTTTTAATGAAGGGCACACCTTGCAAATAGACATGTCAAAAACATGTGAGTGGTGTTTTAATGACCTCCTCATATATGTATTTTTTTTGTTTTTTTGTAACAGAAACTAAAAACAGAGATATATATAAAAGGGCTGCGCACAGCCATTCGTTACAGGAGAGATATCTTCAAAAGCTTATGAACATCAAAAGAACTGCCAAGGAGGGCAAACCATGGGATTGTCCAAAAAACCCTGCTAACTAACTGCTCAAAACTGCTGAAAATTCTAGAGGGATAAACCCTTACAAACTTCTGGCATAAAACTAGGAGACAAAAATACATTAATACATAACTAGAGGGGACTGATTACTGAGTGCGTCTGTTGTTTCTGGGCTGGTCCACCGATTCCTCCTCCATGGGGAGAGCAGCTTCTGCGACTTCGCCGTTGATTTCACCATTAATTCTGCTGGTCTGATGCATTTCAATGAATCTTTGAAGATCCTCTTGGATCCTGTCTACTTTCCCATGTATTTCCCGGAGGCTGCTCTCGGTATCGTCTATGCGGGCGTCGTTGTTGCTTACTTGCTGGGAAGTATAGCTAACAGTGTCAGCCATTTTCTTTATCTCCTCGCTCATTGCTTTGGTATCCACAACATTGATGGCCAAGAGTTCATAGAGCCTGCATAAATTCTTCTTGATATCCGCCCAATCTCCTCCTTGAGCCATGCTGGGTGCCTCAGACGAGATGGTCAAGCGGGCAAATAAATTGAGAGGGATACTGGCAGAATTGCCAGGAGTTCTGCTGTGAATGACAACTGAGGGAAAAAAAGAGCTAAGCACCACAAGTTCTTTAAGCAGAGAAACGTTACCTAGCAGAAATGGGTCCTGCGAACCCACAGCGCCAGCCACCCTGCTCTGTCTAGAGGCCGAGACCCGATCTCTTTCCGAAATGCTTTGCTCTGAAACATGAATCACTGAATGGTTTATTCCAGCTCCGGGAGAGAGAGCTGCAATGACAAGCAATTCTTTAATCACCAAACGCGAGAGCGGAAGGACCTGCCAAGGAAGGCCCTGAAGCCACCCTTCGCTAACACCCACGACAACTTGCTCGAGAAATCTTTGAGTTTCATGAAAACCGACAAGTTCTGGATGGGAGATCTGAGGCGGCATTCTGGACTCAGAGAGAAGAGGAGGGAAAACAAAACCAAGACTCCAAACGTGCGAAGGGTAAATGCAATAAACCCAAGGCCAAGAAACCATTAAAACGAAGGCGACCGGATGAGGGGCGAATCGAGGAGGGATCCATGTGGCGATGAAGAGGGGACTGGGCGTTAAATGCTTGGAGCCGACGAAGGACAGAGATAAAGGATAGGTGAGAGAGCAAGGGGGAGTGAAGATCGAAGGGAGGGGGAGGAATAAGGGGAGGGGTGAGACCATACCCAAGAAGACCAAGGATAAATTCATGAGTTTAATCCTCCACAAACTTATCAAGGGGGCATTCCAAATTTCAATGATAAGATTAAGCCAATGGGAGATCTTGTGCTTCATTACGGAATGAATTTATAAGAGGGGGGATCCTCATCTTGATTAAAAACACCTTGCGGGAGGGAAGCCCCGATATTGGCCATAGCATCAGCTGCACTATTGTTTATCCGAAGAATATGCAAAGGCTCGAAGGAGTGATGCATGAGGGATTTAACTTTGTTATACAGGCGGCGACATTTAATTGCTCCCGAGGGGTATCCATTAATCAACTTGGAGATGACATGTTTGGAGTCTCCAAATAAAAGAACCTTTTGATAGCTTTTAGCCTGAAGAATCTGAAGACCTTGCAGTAGAGCCAGCCATTCTGCTTCGTTGTTGGTCTTGTTCCCTAATCCCCAGGAAAAGGAATGTTCTATGTTTCCACCGGGGTCTAGAAGGACCCCCCCCGCACCTGCCACCCCTACCTCCTCATATATGTATTAAGTATAATTATAACAAAAATTAATGAAGGGCACACCTTGCAAATAGACATGTAAAAAATATGTGAGTGGTGTTTTAGTAAAAATATAAATATAAAGTGTTTTCATAACTTTGTTTCCATAAAAATAGTGACCTTCTTATATATGTATTAAGTATAATTAACAAAAAATAATAATGAAGGGCACGCCTTGCAAATAGACATGTAAAAAACATGTGAGTGACATTTCAATATATTAAACATTATTTGTGATTTTTTCCAATTCTAGGTAAAATTCCTCAACCATAATAAAAAGAGACGATATATTTTTTGTTGGTAGTGCCAAATGTTGTGGGATCGACCCACTTGTACAATTCCATTGAGATATTATAATCATAATTATGGAAAATAAAGATAAAATTACATCATCACATAGCATGAGATTTATAGAAATGAGGTCAACGTGCAATCGCCACTATATCATCTAATAACTAAACCAAAGTATAATCATGTAACAAACCAACATTGGGATGACAACAAAAGTTAATATAAAATTCACCAGAATCAAACAGTGAGCCATAACCCACGATCTGTCGGAAGTGCATGACAAGATCACACGATTTCCAATGTATGACAAATTGACAATGGTTCTTCCCGAGGAACAAAACTCCAATTCCTTATCAATACAACTTCCTCTTCCAATTTTCCTATTTTTTCAATTTTTTTTTATCTCGTCCCCCCTCTTCATCTGTCGAGTCATTCTCTATTGGTTACGATAAAAAAATAGAGAGAAAATGTTTTTTCAAAGAATTGTGAAGTATTGCAGCTCTTGCACCTAGATGTTGGAGTTATCCTCTAACCAAAGCAAAGGGTTTAAATTTAATAACTAAATTGGACCCATGAATTTCATTCATGGGAATTCGGGGGTATTGAATTTAATTACATTAAACATAAGATATTCTTAATATCTACAATCATTATTATCTTTCTTTATAAAATAAAATAATCTAAAATAGATTGTATCGATTTAACATAATGAAATGCCAAGTGTTTTGCATGTGGGATATCTATCCATTAAATGAGCCCACCACTTTCCAAATGGAATTACCTTACCTCCACTATCTCGTAATCTTAGTACTACATATGCTACCTCATCAATATCACGTACTCCAAATCACTGCATTTATCACATTTAATGCACAATATTCCATTTCTATGATTGAACTTTGGTTGATATGAATTGCAAATGATAATTCGACCTTGGGTTTCTCATATGCGGGGTTTAATATGAGCAAGTCCCCTTTGATTCTTTGCTTTAATATTATGTTGATCTCTTCAACGTCAATTGTAAGTGGATGATTTGATGCCTACACGTTTTCCTTTATATAATTTTAATTCTCTTAGTGACCACAAAGTTTCAGTTAAAACGGGAATAAAAAATTGGATAAGAAAAAATTGGATAAAGAAGTTGCCAATACCATAACCCATCTCCACATGTTGGCGAAGGAAGGAATGTGATCCGGCACCATTGTTGGAAATATTAATTGCTAGTAGATCTGTACAAGATCTCAACCGACTCTATCAAAGTCCATATCAATTCAGTCTATGCCAGGCAGTCTGACAAGATGAAGAGTTCACGACTGGCATATATAGACTTCTCGAATTAAATTTCTGAAGCTAAGTTTTTAGGTAGATAGTTATTACAGTATTTAATGTTGAGTCAGTAGATTCACAGAGTAGCAAATTCTATTTTTCCTATAAATAGAAGAAGAAGATTGTAAATTAAGTTAGACACAAGAGACACAGCAGAGAGAATTTTGAGAGAAATCTGAGCAGAGAGTGAAGATGATTGTGTCGAAGCTCTAGCTTCTCTGTGTTTGAAGATGTCAAGAGTCGAAGCTCTATAAAGGGTTAAATATATCTGTAAATTTCAGGTTTACATTTACGGCATATAGTTCATTGTTATGTCGCGACAAGTTATATAAATCAAATAGTTTATGGTTGAATACATGTTTATTTAGCCGCACACTCTCTCCAAGAATTACTTGAGTAAATGGTTTTTACATTTACAGTTTGAGTGAAAGATCAAAGAATCTATAAATATTTCACCCAGTAAAATTTACAGGTTTTACGACAGAGTGGTCAACACAAGTCTTCTTAATGTTTGGCTATATGTTTTTAGAATTCTGTCGAGTTGTTGACTGTGTCAGTTTTTACTTCATATTACTAGTGGGTGAAAAACATTTGTAATTTCTTAAGTATTTTAGAATAAGAAATATCCTTTGTAAATTTTGACTAAAAACAAACCAGTCGAGCAAGTGAGTCGAAGTAAAACTGTCAATTTAAACCTGTCGAAGTAAAACGGATGAAATTAATCGATCGAAGTAAACTTGTCGAAGTTGTAAAACCAACAAGTTGTTGAAGTAAACATGTCGAAGTGAAATGAGTTAGTAAAATCGACAATTAAGAACTTGTCAAGGTAAAAGAGTCCGGTCGAAAAGTATGACCATATTGGTAGACTTGTCTAGTCGGAGTTAGACAGGTAAAAAGAAAAAGGAGGTCGATGTGAAATTTTTATAACTTAGCGGTAACTCAATTTTAGCCGTCTCTTTTTTTGCTAACTAGTATCAGAGCGGGTTTAGGAGAGAAACCTTGTATGAAAAAGGGAAAAAGTAATTTCCTAAGGTAAAATTGAAAATGGATTCTACTTCTGGTGCAAATATTTCGAGTTTGTAAACTCCAATTTTTACAAGAAATAATTATGAGTATTGGTCTCTAACAATGAAGGCTTTGTTCAGAGGACAAGATGTTTTAGAAATTGTCCAGCATGGTTATGCAGAACCAACAAATCAGACATCATATAATAATCTCACACAAGCTGAGAAATATGCCTTGAGGGAATAGAGGAAGAAAGATGGAAAAGATCTGTTCTACAGACACCAAGCCATGCATGAAAGCATACTCCGAAGAGTAGCAGCAGCAATTAACGTTAAGTAGGCATGGAACACATTGGAGACCGCATATCAAGGCTTGGACAAGGTCAAGACTTCCAAGTTGTTTATTCTTAGAAGAGATTTTGAATCTCTATCAATGAAATATTTAGAGAGGGTAGACTCATTCTACACCAGAGTCGTTGGTTTGATAAATCAACTTAAATATCATGGAGAAACCATAACAGACCAAAGGGTGGTTGAAAAATTTCTTAGAAGTATTCCCCCCGAGATTTGAATCCTTCGTTATGACCTTGGAATAACACAGAGACATGTCGGTGTTTACCATTGATGAGTTTCAAGATTCACTCATCAATCATGAACACAGGATTAGTAGAAAAAATACATCATTAGAAGGTGCATTTACAGCATAGTCATCCATAAGGCATGGTAGAGGCAGGGGGAGAAACAACTCCAGAGGAAAAGGAATAATTTCTTCTAGAGTAGGATGCGGAAAAAGTCCTGTAAACGTTGCTAGTATAGGAGAGAATCAGAATCCAAGTCAGCCAAGTGGTCAGAGGTTTGATAAATAAAAAATTCAATGTCATTATTGTAAGAAATTTGGTCAATATGCATATGAATGCAGGAAGAAACAATATGACCAAGGAAGGAAAAGCCCAAATCAGTCGACCAACATCAACACTCTGACAAGTGCAATGTTAATGGCATATGCATCTCCAATTGAATGCAATGTTGTCCATGAAAGTACACATGACATATGGTACTTAGATTCAGGCTACAACAATCATATGACTGGTAATTTAAATTTGTTTTCTAGTCTAGATAATTCAGTTCAAACTGATGTTACATTTGGAAACAATGTCCAAGCCATTGTTTTGGGAAAAGGTACTGTTGGTATTCTAACCAAACAGGGGGAGAGTAAGTTTATCCTTAATGTCTATCATGTCAAAGGTATGAAACATAATTTTTTGAGCATTAGACAGTTGATACAAAAAGGTTACAAAGTTTGCATAGAAGATGATCACTGCTTGATTAAAGACAAGCGTCCAAGCAACCAGCTGATATCAAAGGTTCCAATGACAAGCAATCGCTTATTTCCATTAACGATAATTCTAGACATGAAAAGAAAGACAAATATAGGGGTTGCATTCAAGGCAGAAAGTAAAGAAGCAGTCGAGCACTTTAACAAGAAAGAAAATGACAGCGTTGATTTTCAAGATGCATTTCAAACAGAAGTTTAGGATGAATCCTGGCTGTGGCATTTCAAATTTGGACATGTGAATTTGGTGGGTTGAAGCTACTGCACACAAAGAATATGGTGAAAGGATTACCATTGATCGACAAAGCAAAAAAGGTTTGTGAAGGCTACATTTTTGGCAAGCAGCATAGAGAGACTTTTCCAGTCGAAAAGTCATATATTAGAGCACGCACACCACTTGAAATTGTGCACTCTGATTTTTGTGGTCCAATGCAGACATCATCCATTGGTGGCTACAATTATTTTCTTACTTTTATTAATGACTACTCAAGAAAAACAGGGGCATATTTTCTGAAACATAAATCTGATGCATTTAGTTATTTTCAGCAGTTCAAGGCACTCGTGGAGAACCAGAGTGGACACCACATCAAAATCTTAAGGACCGACAGAGGAGGTGAATATGTTTCAAATGAATTTCTAAATTTTTGCAAGACCCATGGCAAACAAAATCAATTCACTGCATGGTATACACCTCAGCAGAACGGTGTTGTCGAAAGAAATAGCATAACCATTATGGAGATATCACGTAGCATGATGGTAGCCAAGCATTTGTTGAATGAATATTGGGCTGAAGCAGTTGCAATTTTTATACATATCATGAACCGGTGTCCAAAAAAGAGTCTAAAGAACAAAGTTCCTCAAGAAGCATGGACAAGTATGAATCACAGTGTTACTCATTTAAATTTTTTTGTTTGTGTTGCATATGCTCATGTTCCAGATGAGCTGAGGAAAAAGCTAGACAACAAGGGATATAAATGTATTTTTGTTGGCTATTCTGAATACACAAAAGAAAACAAGTTGTATGATCCTGTCGCAAGGAAATTGATAATCAGTCAAAATGTTCAATTTCTCAAGACTGAATCATGGGATGGAACTATCGACATAAATGTCAAGATTGTGTTGAATGTCGACAATGATTACATGGCAGAGGAAGTGGTTCAAACAACACCATTGATTCCCATGACACCACGAAATGATTCAGCACAAGGAACAACGACACAAGTTGCATATCAAGCTACACCAACAAGCATGCCAAGAGGACAACAGACTCCATCAAGCATTTCGTCGAGGTCGACATCAACAGAACCAGTGAAGACAAGAAGTCTGCGTGAAATATATGAAGCTGGTACACCAAATTGATTCTCTCTCTTTGCATTATTTTCTCCTATATATGATCCACTAAAATCTGAGGAATTTGTCGAATAAGAAGTATGGGCACAAGCCATGGCTGAAGAAATAGAATGCATTGAGAAGAATCAAACATGGGAGCTAGTAGATGTACCAAAAGATAAATATGTAATCATAATCAAATGGATTTACAAGAACAAGCAAGATGTTGATGGGAATATGCAGAAGCACAAAGCAAGAATGGTTGCAAGAGGGTTCACATAGCATCTTGGCATGGAATTCAATGAAACTTTTGCACATGTCACATGCATGGATACAGTCAGAACATTCTTGGCCATTGTTGCACAAAACAAATGGCATGTTTATCAAATGGATGTTATGTCGGCATTTTTGAATGGCTATCTAGAAGAGGAAGTATATGTGGAACAACCACAAGGATATGGAGTTCCAGTTCAAGAACATAAAGTGTACAGGATGAAAATGGCACTCTATGGTTTGAAGCAAGCTCCTAGAGCTTGGTCCGGTCAGATTGATTCCTATCTCACTGAAAATGGATTTCACAGAAGTGAAAGTGAACCGACATTGTACACCAAATTTAATGAGTAAGGAAAGATGTTAATTGTCTGCCTGTATGTAGATGATTTAATATTTACTTGTGACTTTGGCATAGAATATTTTAAAGCGGTCATGGAAAGTGAATTTGAAATGATTGAGTTGGGGCTTATGAAGTTTTTTCTGGGCATTGAAGTTCAGCAGTCTGAAAGTGGTATATTTATATCACGGTCTAAATATTCAAGTGAATTTTTAAAAAGATTTAATATGTCTAATTGAAAGACAGCCCCAACACCAGTAATAACGGCTTTAAAATTGAACAAGGATGATGATGGATCAACTGTAGATCCTACACTATTCAAAATGCTAGTAGGAAAGATTATGTATTTAACAGTGACAAGACCATGCATCATGCATGGAGTTAGTCTGATCTCAAGATTCATGGAGTCACCAAAATACTCTCATTCGAAAGAAGGTAAAATAATTATGAGGTATGTAAGTGGCACAAAATACCTTGGCATTATGTATTCAACCTCAGAAAATTTTAAACTCATTGGATACATTGACAGTGACAATGGAGGCAGCATAGATGAAAGGAAGAGCACATCTGGGTACACATTTAATTTTGGTACAGGTGTTGTTTCATGGGCCTCAAAGAAACAACTCATAGTAACTCCATCTTCAGCAGAAGCAGAGTATGTTGCAGCTACAAGCATTGCATGTCAAGCTGTCTGGATGCAGAGAATTTTGAAAGATCTGTCACAGAACCAGCAAGAACCAAAAACCATATTCTGTGACAACAATTCAGCCATTGCATTATCCAAGAATCATGTGTTCCACAAGAGAACCAAGCACATCAACACAAGGTTTCATTTCATAAGAGAATCGGTGAACAACAAAGAAATTTGTTTAGGATTTTGCAAGTCTGAATATCAACTTGCAGACATCTTTACAAAACCTTTGGAAAAGGATACATTTCAATATTTGCATAGTTATATCAAAATGAGAAGTTCTGCATAGTGAACTCTATCATGCACAGAGCATGTTTAAGCTATGAAACATTTTGTAAAATTTTGTCTTAAAATCCCCATCTGCTCATAATTAAGGGGGAGTGTTGGAAATATTAATTACTCATAGATTCGTATAAGATATCAATTGACTCTATCAGAGTCCATATTAGTTCAGTCTATGTCAGAAAGTCTGACAAGATGAATATTTCACAACGATCATATATAAACCTATCGAATTAAATTTCTGAAGCTAAGTTTTTTGGTAGATAGTTATTATAGTCTTTAATGTTGAGTTAGTGGATTCATGGAGTAGCAAATTCTAGTTTTCCTATAAATAGAAGAAGAAGATTGTAAATTAAGTTAGACACAAGAGACACAGCAGAGAGAATTCTGAGAGAACTCTGAACAGAGAGTGAAGAGGATTGTGTCTAAGCTCAAGCTTCTGTGTGTTTGAAGATGTCAAGAGTCGGAGCTCCGTAAAAGGTTAAATATCTCTGTAAATTTCAAGTTTTCATTTACAGCATGTAGTTCCTTGTTATGTCCTGACAAGTTATATAAATCAAATAGTTTATGGTTGAATACATGTTTATTTAGACGCACACTCTCTCCAAGAATTACTTGAGTAAATGTTGTTTACATTTACGGTTTTAGTGAAAGATCAAAGAATTTATAAACATTTCACCCAGTAAAAGTTCCAGGTTTTACGACAGAGTGGTCGACACAAGTCTTCTTAATGGTTGGATATATGTTTTTATAATTATGTCGAATTGTTGATTACGTCTATTTTTACTTCATATTACTAGTGGGTGAAAAAAATTTGTGATTTCTTAAGTCTTTTAGACTAAGAAATATCCTTTGTAAATTTCAACTAAAAACAAACCAGTCAAGCAAGTGAGTCAAAGTAAAACTGTTGAGTTAAATATGTTGAAGTAAACCGATTGAAGTTAATTGATCGAAATAAACTTGTCGAAGTTGTAAAATCGACAAGTTGTCAAAGTAAACCTATCGAAGTGAAGTGAGTCGACAAAACCGACAAGTAAGAACTTGTCGAGGTAAAAGAGTCTGGTCGAAAAGTCTGACCATATTGGTAGACTTGTCTAGTCAGAGTTAGACAAGTAAAAAGAAAAAGGAGGACGAGGTGAAATTTTTATAACTGAGTGGTAACTCAAATTTAGTCATCTCGATTTTTGCTAACAACACATCTGTTCAATTACACGTTTCATTTGATTTGATCAATTTCTATGAATTATGGTTAATACACAAGAAAATTGAAAAAAAACCCAGAGGTCTTGGGTGCATATGGATGAGAATACCTCTGTGTGTATTAAGACGTCTACGGGTCGATCTTGTCAGAGTCCATCCAGAGGGATATCAGTAGTTGAATTAAGAATTAGCTAATTGGAATAGTCATGGCCGATGCTGACATATTAAGCAAAGCATAGAAAATAATTCTTTCCAAATTTGAATGGAATCTGTTTTATGCAAACATTCTCCCTAAGCTTCTATATATTTATATTGAATTTATTTTCCCTAAAGTTGGACCAAAATAATATACATATTTTCTTTCTTACTAATAAGGCAGTTTATTCGAGGTGAAGCTAGTCGAAACAGAGGGAGTATGCAGCGGAGCAATGAAACAGGTCAATCAAAACAATAAGGAAATTTGTATTCCACCGTACCTCTCAAGTACCTGAGCACATTATTTGATTCTACCCAATGCACTTGGTAATTCTATTTTAGAAGGTATCGTCAGCCAAGAATCGGGACCTCCTGTGACTTTATTTTCTCGGAATACTTGCATAGACAGTGGGGTATTGAGCCTTGGCATCGAATCTACATGGATTTTTGAAGGAGATTTCACTGATTTGATTTTAAATTTAAAGAAAAAATGTCAAAATCGAGAAGATTCTCAACTGTAGCTATGTCGAATTCTAACATAATTCACCTTCTATGACACTATTGTCTGATCCGCATTGATATCAGAAACTTTAGTGAGTGAGGAATCAGGAGATCAACTGCTCCTCTAACTTGATATTTTTCAACTTCAACGAGTGAGGACTCAGGAGATCAACCACTCCTCTAACTTGATATCTATCCTCTAACTTGATATTTATCCTCTAACTTGATATTTTTAAGAACTTTAAATTAAATTAATAGAACTGTCTATGAAACTCAAGATTCGAACTGAAGTCGCCTGCAATTATCGGTGAGAGTCCTAGAACTACACAATACTACTAGAAGCATGCCTTATTATTATCAACTTATTATTTATCTTGTTAATTGATGTAGGGTGTGACTCAGAAAAAGAAGGCTGTCAAGAAATAGTTTCTAATAATATGAGAGATTTTATTGTGATGTTATACCTGAGTAACCAACAATCCTCTGTGGCTCGGCTTTGGCTTTAGAACAAGCTCATTAAAATATTTTGTGTACAATTGATAACACGGACTTCCTTCCATAGGATCTACGAGGTCTGCTATTATGATGTCCAATCGTTTATCGTTATTCTCGATCTTAGCCCTGCATCAAAGAGTTTAGATTAAAGCTTTAAACTTTAGCAGGAACCTAAGAAGTATAAAGTACAGTTTGAGAAAATGAAGCATTAAAAATTCATTAATAGATATAGATGCTACTGGCAATTCAGGATCGGTGTTGTTCACAAATAAAGATTAGAAACTACTCTTAGCAAGTCGGGGTCCAAGCCTGCATCACTAATATAATAACAAAACTATGAGATCATATAAACAACTTTATAGCCCCGAATGAATCAAAATGAATCAAAGGACATGGAGCCACATATCCAAATCCACTTAATTAATTATAAGAGAAAAATTTAAAACATAGAAAGTAGGAAAGTAGGCTTTAAAGGCACTACGAATTTAATTATTTAAATTAATATTTTTCAACAGAATAGTTACAATATAATATGAAATGAGAAAATAGATTTTAAAATGTTTGATTTAGGATGTTACTTCAACAAAATATGACAATATTGCAAGGTTCCATTTAAGTTTAATGCTCAAGGAGAGAACTGCAAAAGGCTTCTCTTTTCACAACAAGGTATTTGCAGCAAAAATCAACAACATCCTGGAAGAAACGTTTTATTTAAGTACAGAAAAATTCAAAATAAAAACAATAAAACCATAGATTAATGAATACGGGTGGTTAGACCTTATCGATGTCACACATCACCGCTTTCTTAATGTTCATGTGCCATAATACCTCCTTGGTTGTGTGCTTTCTTGACGTTCTTGTGTCGTAATACCTCCCTGGATGTGGAGCCTTCACCGCCTCCCATGATGAAAATGCTTTTGAGGCTAGAATCACACATCATGACTACAAATTAGAATCATGAGAACCAAGTCTTTTCCGAGATTTAAAGGGATACAGCTCAGGATATTACCATATGAAAATTACTTAATTACTTACTTCGGGTGGCAGACGAGCACAGTATGCAATAGTAATTTGTGATAAATAAACTCGTCCACTTCTGCGCCCACTTCTGTGCTTTGCAATTTTCCATCTATAACCAGTGTATGTCTGCAAGAGCAAGCAAGCCTTATTAATGTTTAGAGAAAAGGTAATTCACAATCTTTATTTTATATATTTCTAGATAGTGTACTGTGTATATTTACCTTGCCGAATGGTTCTGTATCGAGTAGCGCTATATATAGTCGGTAATTGCTCACTCCGGTATGAAGAATGTTGCGAAGACAACGCTTTGCAACTTTTCGTCTATAACAACCGCTTGTCCGCAAGAGCAAGTAAGCTTTATTGACGTTCAGAGAAAAGGTAATTCATAATCTTTATTTTATATATTTATAGATAGTGTACTGCGTATATTTACCTTGTGGAATGGTTATGTATCGAGCACTGCTATATATGAATGGTTCACTTGAATGCTCTTCCTCTTCACTGTACTTTGCAAACCCACTTTCCCCTCGAAACATTAAGGCAGCTATGACTAGTAAAAGAAGCAAAATTGCATAATGGTACGTCATTTTCAAGTTGGGATCAATAGATTTAATTCAGTTCCCACCGATACACTAAATCAGACAGAGGATGATGAGCTTCTTACATAATGAGAGTGTGCAGGGAAGGAGGAGGACAACCTCAAGGTGGATTTGGTACATGTACATGTATGGATAAAGATAGTTGGTGTCCATGCACTGCAAGGAGGATGACAAGGAGAAGACACTTGGTGTCCATGCATTGCAAGGAGGTTTGAATTTAGGGTTTTTGAATTGACACAAAGGCCTCGGGTGCTGGAACCCCATCCAACCATATATATATTATAGGTTATACACCTAGTCTTACCCTACGTCACCCAACCACCAATGTAGGAAGTAAAGATCGAGGCGCTAATGTAAGCAGCCAAACACCAATCAGCATTCAAATAATTGTATTTTTTTTAATTACATTTAATAAAATATATTACAAACTTTAGAAAATTGAAAATTTTTTCCCATATCAAAATGAATTAATACTCATGAGTGATTCATATATATCACCTGCGGTGACATAATTACACATAAATAATTATGAATATCTACATTGTGGAATATTACAAATATTTCCAAATAATTATGAAATAAAAACCTTTAATTATTTAATATTAAATTAGCGACGGAGGGAATAAGCATTAGCGACGGAGCCAGGTCCGCACAGATAGCAAAGGAAATATCATCGAAGGTCCTTAGTCCAGTATCACGACTCTAAGCAGACTTGGGATCATCATGGTTGGCTCCAACTCCTTCTCAATGATTTCTCCTACACAACAAGAACAAAGGATTTTAGAACTGGAGGAGAAAGTAGGTTTTTTACTGAGCAGTTTAGACAGATGGCATTGAAAAGTCAAGCAGAGCACAAAGGCAGAGATAAGGAAAGAAAACCAGAGAAATGACGATTATAAAAAAAAAAAAAACTGGATCTACCAAGCGCCCAAAGGGATGCAATTCTTTGAGGTGCAAACTTTTGCTCAAATTTTGCACTTTAAAAAGCTCTACAACTCAAGGGATTTGCTCCCTCTCCACGCTTGGTAGATTTGGAATTAAGATTGATCTATACTGGTTTAATATATAAATCTCTAATATGTGTTCAAATCCCTCATATGTAAATTCAAGAAGCATCCAAGTTTCATTAATGTTTTTAGTTTTCACTAATTCAAGAATGTATACTTATTTGTTTTTGAATTTGGTTAGAGACGATGTTGTAAAAAAATATTTACTTAATATGTTATTATTTTATTAATGTGTCACATATCAACCCCACATTGAACATTGAATTACACTTTTCTCTTCAACCCAATCAACATTATTAATATATCAATAAAATTTTATTTTGGTTTTAAATTAACAAAATGAAAAAAAAACTGAATGTAACTTTGTGTTTATTAGTCCTCCAGTAGGCAAGTGACTATATGTTTCATTTCACTCTATTAGTTTGGTAAAGAAACCAAAATGTTCTCGAAAGTTTGAGAAAAATAATATTAATATGCTTTAATTTATTCTATTTATTTTCATATACTTTGAATCATGATTGGCATATAGGCCTTGAAAAGACTATTTTTATCATTAATCGCATTAGTTAAAAATAAGAAAATAAAATAAATTTACATGCATTATAAAAACTTTAGAAAGTTCATGACATATTAATGTTAGATTGTAGTATTAGTATCACTTCAATGTTACACTTCATATATATTATATTATATATATAATATAAAAAAATTTACCTATTCAAAAAAAATATACATATATGTTTATATTGAAATAATATCATTAATATTATTAAAAAAATTATGCAAATTTTAAAGTGTGAAAAAAAATTCTCATTTTCCTTTATTTATTTATTTTAATATAGTTTTCAAATTAAATTTTAGACATAAAAAAATATTAATAAACATGATTGCATTTCAATATTTTTAAATTAATTTTAAATATATTTTCTTTTGAAAAAATAATATGAGTTATGGTCTATGTATTATTATTTGTAAAAGAAAATAAGTTGTTTTATTAATGTTTGTAATTATGGTTTAATTGATTTTTATTTATAATTTATGTTTAAAAGTTAAATATAATTTTTTATAACCAAAAATTGAGTAGTTGAATTTGATAATTTTAAAATAATTGAGTATTTTAAAAATGATATTGTATTAATCAAATTAAATATTTATATTAAAATAATACAAAAAATTCAACAAATATATTGTGTTTTCAAAAATAATATATTAAACTTATTTAAGTTTGTTTACTTTATAATTTTTTTTTGAAGTTTACAATTTTCTATTTTTTAATATACAATTTTATAAATTTTAATATTTTTCAATATTAACACAATAGTATGAATATAAAACACTTTAGATTTTATTTTTATTTTTAAATAAATTATTTCTTTTTCTTACTGGATCTTGAGTTAAATATTACATTTTCATTGAAATAATGAAAATTTTGGTTTTAAACCTGTTATAAGATATTGATTTTAACTAATAAAATTTAAACAACGCATTGACCTTTTCATTGATTTTTTCTCAATTTTCTGTAATTAATAAATTAATTGTTTATCAATTTTGAGTTAGTTGTATCAATCATAATAGTTTTGTGTACTTTTAAATCATCATTCCCGTAAGAACCCTATGTCACTTTGATAAAGATGTGAAGGTGGTCTTTTTTTATCCATGTGATCATTTAAGGTCATTATTAAAGTGTTTCTCATTTAGTTATTAAATATATTAGTGTTGGTTGATTAAAAGAATTTTTAAACAGGGATATGATTGCTTTGTTTTATTTTTAAACAGGGATATGATTGCTTTGTTTTATTTTTAAACAGGGATATGATTGCTTTGTTTTATTTTTTTTGAATTTGAATATATGAATTTTAAGGAAAAAATACATGTTCTTAACCATTAAATCTAATTAATAGTTGTACTTATTGTATATATCATGCATTGTTATATGAATGTAATTGGTTAATACAAATATATAATTTGTATTCACTACATGTATTGTTGTTGATGGGTGGTAATTACAGTAAATCATATAGTGCCTAGATTCTAAGCAACTAACTCTAAGAGGATCAAGAGAATCAAACCCATGATCTCCCTAATTTAGGGTAGATGTTTGATGTCTAACTCATGACCACTTTAGTTAACCCTCTAAGACTATCTTTACTATATGTTGTATTTTCAAACTTAATGTCTAATCAACCAAAATTGATCGGAATGGAAATTAACAACCATCTTCATCATCATCAAATCGCATAACTTATAATATTTTGCAATATATAGAAATGCCTAAATATACATACATAATAAAATTTTGTTCTTTAAGCCCGGTGGGGCTCGAGTGGTTGAGAGTTGTTCTTGCAAGCAAGAGGTCTCGGGGTCAAATCCCCTAGTGGCTATGTATAAATTTTATTAGGGTCTCACTGGATGTCCTCAGTGGGTTAGGCTTTGTAATCAAAGCCGATAGTTTACCCCGTAGAAAGGAGTGGCTTCCCCATATAATCTCGTAGATTTTGGGGGAGGAGTTGTGGATGTAGAGAGCACCAATATCCGACATTGTGAACCACATTGAAAAATAAATAAAATAAAATCTGCTTCTTTGTAATAGAATTCATATTCATAGATGCTCCTCACCCTAAAACACCCCTAAAATAACTAAGCATCATGACCTACTTAATAATTTTGTATAATGCAACGTGAATCACAATCATGGATGTTGTTCTCATAAACCTAAGTTCGAATAAAACCCTTATTTAAGTCAAACTCACATTCACATGAATGGGTTGAGATATATAAGAACATTAATGATGAAATTGAAAAGCATCCTTTCAATGAGGTACAAATGAATAGTAAAGATAAAAACATTAAAAGATATATATCCAATGCTTTTTTTTTAGCCATGGGAATTAGTGACTAGTTGGGATTAAATTAGTGATGCCTAAGTTTAAATTTGTCTTGTTGCCACTATAACCCAAGAGTATATCAATAGGATGCAAGATAGATATACCAATAACTCATGAATTCTCAAGGGCCAACATGTCCAAAGACACACACTATAACGTCCCTACCCTTCAACAGGCCTAAATTTCTTGTCAATGGGCACAAGCACACTTAGCTTCTTTATGAGTATATCCACTTAGCTGAGTCCATCGACAATGGGGCTCGAGCACATGGGTTACAAGTGGGAAGATCGCTGACAAAGGGTGCATGTGGAAAAGTAGTGACCAAGGGAAAGTGTCAACATCGACCACTAGTTAATTATCAGGAACACTTTGTTATGGAGGGCCCTCCATGAGCAAGTCATGGCAATGTGTGCCCATGCATAAAAGAGTTGGTTGAGTGAATGCAACCACTTAGTCAAGTTCTCTTTGGAAAGTTACATCAACACGTCGGCAAGGGGCTTTGGCAAGGCACATATACACGTTGGTTGGGTGCTTCAATAAGGTACATATGCTCGTTGGTTGGGTGCTTTGGAAAGTATAAGAGAACTGTGCATGCAAGAGGAAATGACATCCAATGGGAAGTAATAGAAGGCATAGTTAGTTCTACATTTGAAGGGTCGTTGAGGCAAAAAGCAACCAAGAATTGTTCAAGTCGAAGGAACAAGTAGACAAACATCAAGAGCTAACAGAGGTAGCAGTAGATGAACAAAAGTGTTGGGTAGGGTTTTCCCTAGGTTTGTCTTGTTGTATTTTGGGTAGTAGGATTAGGATGCACCCCCTTCGTAATAGAGGTTTCGACCGCTTCCCAAACCTCGTACAATTGTAACTTGTTCACTTCAATAACATACTAATATTTTCTAGTACCCGAGTTTGGGTACCCACTATACAAGTTGTGTATGTTTGTTCCTTTGTGTTATACTCTCATTTGGATATCATAACTAAGATAACATAAACATCACATACAATCTTAATAAGTTAAGTGTTCAAGTGTCGTGAAAATTTACTAGGCACAATTGCCTTAGGCAACAAGTAGCTCATAATGGAAGGTATGGGCATGTCATGAATGAGGAGGCGTATTCTGCCAAAGAGTAAGCTCAAATGAGTAAGTCTTTGGGAATAAATTTCGGGTAGTGTCGCATAACTGCCAAGGCTCTAGCATGCATATGGTGTGAATCCTTGGAGTTGTGATAGTTGGTAGCAGAGCAGAATTCATGGACTTGGGAAGAATTCATACCAAAGCTACTAATGAGGTGTAGCAGGGAGAAGTGTTACACATCTCGGAACTTAACAGGACAAGTTTTGGTTGGGTGCATTTCTTCATTACAACATTTCAAGGAGAGGTGTTACTCATCTCGGAGCTTGATAGAACAAGTCATGGTTGGACGCACTTTACTCATTACAGAATTGTAGGGAGATCCAAGGACAGTCTCAAGAGGAAACTGGATGGTTTGAACAAACCTTGTAGCGAACAAAGTTAGAACATTGAGATAGGCCATTATCGAATCACGAGGATGATGCATGAATGTGTCAGCACACATCAAGGAACGTTTTCAACAACGCACAAGCAAGATCATCAACATTGGATGGACCATTGTTTGTCATCTTGGGGCCAATCATAAAATGATCATCATGAGCATTTTGGAAGATGAACTTGGACAAGCAGTTGCACAACACCCATAGGTAACACCCACCAAGTAACAATTATGTTTTTCATTGTGATGGTCTACAAGAAGTTGGGTGTAGGTGACTTCGGAAGCAAAGAAGGGCCAATGGAAAGGGTAGGCACCTTGGTCGACAAGCAACGTAGAATCCCATACTATCTATGTTATGTGAACATCATCCTGAACAGGAGGAAGGTGAAAGCAATGGTGGATATGAATGCCTCTCACAACTTCCTCAAGAAAGAGTTGATAAGAGAACTTGGGCTTAGAGAAAAATCATGCGAAGCTCCAATTAAGGTGGTGAATTCTAAGGAAACAATGGTTTTTGGAATAGTTACCAAGGTTCCTATGCAGTTGGGTAAATGGAAAGGGTGATCCAACTTCATCATGAAGTGATGAAGTTGGATGAATTGAAGTAATGTTGGGAAAGACTTTCTAAGGATGGAAAAGGCAATCCTCGTGTTGCTTAAATAATAACTTGTGATCTTTTGGGGGGGGAATCCTTGTGTTGTGTGCACAACAACAAGGGGTCCCAATAGAAAAGTGTGTCAGTTTGACCTTCCCATTGAGTTTCAGGAAGGCATCCTGACAATAAGGTTCATGGTTGTGAATTAACCACAGTTGAGACGCGCAAAGACACACACAAGATGGGGGTCAAATGGGCCAACATTTTATTGGAGACTTGAACTTAGGTGAAAAGAATGTAAAACGTACCCATTCACTAATAAAGTTATTACCCCTTTATCTAGTTAATACAAGAATTAACAAAAGCTATTTATATAAGTGTGATCTAAGTATTAACTAAATAATTATTTATTAATAATTTTTTGTTTTTTTATTTGTTAAATATATTCACAATTATAAATTACAAATTACAAATTCATCAAATTAAAATTGTAATTTCATTTATTTTAATATATAATTTAAAGGGTTTTGGAAATCTTTATTTTTTTTGAATTGTCAAAATTGTAAATTGAACCATACATTTTTGTAGATCCATAATATATTGAATTCTTATAAAAATTAGACGTTTTAATCAATGAGCAAACAATACCCACTCAAATGTTATAGGTTTTGGTAATTTCTAAAAAAAATTGCAGAATTTGCAAAAAAGTTTATGGATATTCGTGTAGGTTGTGTATTATCTAAACATTTATATTTTAATTATTTAAAAAAAAATATTTGACATATTTTTATATTTTTATGTTGTAAATTTAAAATCACAATTTCATCACATTAAAATTAAGATTTTATTAATTTTAATATTTAATTTATAAATTCAAAACTTAAAATCACAATTTCGTCACATTAAAATTAAAAATTCATTAATTTTAACATTTAATTTAAAAGGTGTAAGGATTTGTAAATTGCAACTTGGAAATTGAACAAATAATATTTTTAGAATTTGAATTTGCATATTTACGACATATCGAATATTGAATAAAGTGGTGGTGTTGCATGAATACGTAGGGTAATGAAAACATATATATTCAAGAGATGCATTAACATCAACCATTTATGTCATGGAATAAAGTTGTAGTTTATGTTATGGAATAATGTTGTAGTGTTGTGTGAATAAAAATGTTGGGAATAATTATTTTTATTTTTATTTTTGTTAAAAAAGTTATGATATGTAAGAGTGGTTTTTGGATTAAGAAATTATGATTTAAGAGTCTCAAAGTTATTAAAATTATATCGGGATTACATTTAACTTGGGTTACATCAACCCTCAATTAGTTGGAGTTTTGGTGTTTTCTCGCAATTAGCTCACCTCCAAGAGGAATTTAAACCGCGTCTTCGTGTTGATGAGACTCACACCTTAACTGGATGAGCTAATGAGAATTGACAACAAAACGATATCTATTCAATAAATAAATATATATATGGTGTATTATTATCTTTTAAAAGTTTAAATTTCAATTATGTTTGATAAAAGTTATATTTTAGATTTTTTTTTCACTTGAAAAATACAAATTCTTGTTATTCATGAAAAATCAAGAAATCCTCAATTATATATCAATTACATAACATGTTATACAATGAGATTTGAATATGGGTGGGGATTATAACAACATTTCTCCCAACCACCTAATCTACACTCAATTAACAAAGCTATATCACACACTTATACATTATAAAGTTTTGGTTAAAAACTTAAATATTTACAACATGGAATAAACTAGTGGTGTTACATGAATTTGTGGAGATGTGGTCAAGGGATTTTCTTAATTCACAGTTAAATTGCAAAGTGCACTCCAAGCTATCATTGGTGTTAACAACAACATAGATCCATCCTAAACGTGGATTTATCAAGCACTCAGAGACATCCAATTTCTTGAGGTGTTATCTTTTTAATAACATTTTATTTGGATTTACTTTTTTATTTTATGAGCGAATATGGATTTTTAATTGTTTTTTATTCTGTTTTTTTATGAACCGACATATATATATATATATATATATATATATATATATATATATATATATATATATGGTACATAACGTGAGTTCAGTACGTCTAATGTTACACATCTCCCTCATACTGGATTGTAAGCATCTTGTTACTCTTGGTGCACATAGCGTTAGTTCATGACGTGTAACGTTATACATCTCCTCCATACTAGGTTTTAAGCATCTCACTATTCTCGGTGCAATGAATGTATAGAGTTAGAGTAAAAAAGTTTTTTATTTTTATTTTTATTTTAATAAGGTCCAAAGATTTTTTTATTTATAATTATGCAAAATGCATTCCAAATTATCATTGGTATTATATGAATGTGTGGAGGTGGGGTCAAAGCACTTTTTTTTCATAGTTTGTGTGCAAAGTGTATCATTGAAGATGGAGAAACGTGTTTAGTTTATTTAGGTGATATAAGCAAAACAATATGGGAACTAATTAGGTGTAGGTGTATAGAAGTTCTTATGATCTAGTTCATAAGTTTAAAGTTCTTTTTAAAACATGTTTGTGAAACAATTGATGTGTTTTTTTGTTTATGAGATATTTATTAGGTCATTAAGAATTGTGATTAATTATTTCTAATTTATTTACAAATAATGGAATTGTAAGTTTAAAATGAGGTTGTGTTAAGATTGAAAAACCTTTATGCTACTAAGCATTTTTTAGGTAGATTGATGTGCTTTGGTTTTGAACTTGTCACATAGCTTGAAGTTTCAAGGGATTAGAGAAAGCTAGGCGAATTATCTTAATTAGAAACATAAACCAAATTTTAAGTGTGTGAAATAGATTTATGTGGTAGCAATGTGCGATGGTCAAGTATGTGAACTTTTATCAAAATGTTTGTTATAGAACCATCTTTATATGAGTTAGATGTTGTGATGATGGGTTGGGAATGAGTGATTGAGCTTGGTTTGTGGTTGAAGTAAAGGGCGCTTTTGAAACCAATCCTAATATGGTTTATGCTTGATTGACATGTTGAATGTGGATACTAAATTGTTTTAAAGGATGATTGGGAAACCCACCCTTGGGTGAGAATGGCTACTTGTGATACTAATCCCAAGGTATAATATTATTGAAAACATGTGTATATGATTGCAATAATATGTAGATAACTCAATTGGTTGGGAGGAAAGTTTTGCACTGCCCATTTGAGTTCAAATCATAGATAATACATTGGCTTGTTGTGCCTTGGCTAAAAGGTAGGCACCCCCCATGTTGGACATCTCGACGCTAGGTTGAGAATTGAGTTCCTATTAAGTGTGGCCCTTGTAGGTTGTTGTATATAGCCTAAGGTTTATAGTGGCATCAAGTCGACTTGAACCTAGATCTTGTTTAATCTCAACCAATTGCTAATTCTTGTAAAGCTTTAAAGAAAGAATAAATATGATATAATTATTTATTTATTATTATATAATTACTATAAATAAATAAAAATATTTTGGAAATTAAGATAACACCCTACATAGATGAAAGGATGATTGCAATGGTGACATAGGTAAGAGATTGCTTGAATAACCATAAGCATATAATTTGTAAAAAATAGAAGATGAATGCTTTAAGAAGGTGATAAAAAAAAGTAGGACCTTGATAGTCAATGTATAAATGATTATTGAGGATGACATCATTGAATAGTATTGATTCAAAAACAAAATCAACATGGGGATCAATGTTTTCTATAGGAACTTGTTCAATGCTTCCATACAACTTAAACAATTATGACATGGACTAAGGTGTAAGTGATACATGAATGCGTGGGGATTGTTTTTCATTGTTAGGTGCATGTTACAAGATATGAATGGTGATATGGGAAACTTTACCATACAAGGGAATGATACTTTATGGGTAACTCAATTATTTTTCTAGGAAATTATCTTGGGGAAAACCCCAGTAACTTCCCCTCATTTTAAGGATGGTACCGAGGATAAAACCTAGATTGTTCATGGGTGCACAAGCCCAAGTCAACAACATGGTTTGAAGTTGTTACATCACTATACTCAACATGAGCTCAGCACGTCACTGATATGAATAAAACATACGTAAGGAGGATAACACTTCATCCCACGACC
The DNA here is from genome assembly GCA_001517045.1 of Pseudotsuga menziesii. Classification (NCBI taxonomy): domain Eukaryota; kingdom Viridiplantae; phylum Streptophyta; class Pinopsida; order Pinales; family Pinaceae; genus Pseudotsuga; species Pseudotsuga menziesii. The sequence goes on from LPNX010240503.1 coordinate 144,948, forward strand.
ATTCTAATATATATATAAGAAAAAAACAACATATTTGCTATTGCTATTTCAAGTAGAAATCAAAATATACATTAGATGTTTAATCTCTACATAGCTTTTCCTATATGACTTCCTCAAGTTTAAACATCTGAATCTTCCAAAAGTCCATTGAAAACATTACAAACAAGTGAACTTTAATTATATTACCATCCCATTACATGCATCATTATGACAAAGAAAAAACATATTACGACCTTAATAATTCCATCAAAATAGAACTTCTTGGAATTCTAACACCAAATCGGCTCCTATGAACTCCTTTCCCTTCAATATCCCTTCATTGATCACAATTGCTTCCTTTGAGAGTTTATTTGCTTGATTATTGAACTCTTTGTAAACATGTTGGATAGAAACCAAGTGATAGGTGTAACGTCCCCATACCCCATAATGCGAATTATTTAAAAAATTTGCTTAAAGAACCTCCTTTGTTCTTTTGATAAACAACAGGTATGGGCGTTAACCTATTCTCCAACCTTTGTCTCAGTCTTAGAACCACTATTCCAGTCATTCCAACCTTCAATTATCCATTCTGTGTCCAGAATGGCCATTTTTGAACTAAATTGACTTCTCCGACTTCCGACCTCGGAAATCGAAAATCCGACAATGCAAGGTGTTTGCCTGTCACGTTTTCGATTTCCGGCTTCCAGCTTCCAGCTTTCTGATTTCCAATTTCCGACTTTGGAAATCCAACTTTACTTAGAACTCTTAGCTATCTTTCCGCTTTCCAACTTCTCGACTTCTGATTTCCGAATTCGGGAATCAGAAAGCCAACTTTCCATAGAAATTTTAGTTATCTTTCTGCTTTCTGACTTCTGGCTTCCCGAATTCCGCTTTCTGACTTCAGGAATAAAAAATCTAGCTTTACTAAGAACTTTTAGCTATATTTCCACTTTTTGACTTCTGACTTCCCGACTTCCGCTTTCCGACTTCGGGAATCGGAAATCCAGCTTTAATTAGAACTTTTAGCTATCTTTCCGCATTCTGAATTTCGCCTTCTTGACTTCCTCTTTCTAATTTCGGGAATTGAAAATCCATCTTTACTTAGAAATTTTAGCTATCTTTCAGACTTTGGGAATCGGAAATCCAGCTTTACTTAGAAATTTTATCTATCTTTCCACTTTTCGACTTCCCAACTTCTGCTTTCTGACTTCGGGAATCGGAAATCCAAATTTCCTACCTTGAACATTTTCCCACCTTTCGACTTCCGCCTTCCTCGGGTGGATCTCGAAGGTCGAAAAACACATATTTCCTTTACTTAACCGCATTTTTTACTTTTTAATAGGATTTTAGCCTCCATGACCATAATTACAATGCAGGGAAAGAACAAAAGTCATAAACATATGCAAATGCATAAAACATCCAAGGTACAAATCACAATTACAAGGACATTCATACACAATTACTCCTCTACTTGACCATCAATAAGTATTCAACATGAACATAGAAATTCTTCGTATTCATAAGCATTCTACACATCTAGTATAGTCATTCATAGGCAAATACATTGCATAAAAAGAGTAACATAGATACTTATCTTGATGATTAAGTTGTTCGGCAACTAGCTTGGTGACTGCAAGGTTCCACCCAACCATACGCCAATGTGTTCATCAATCTCTCAACACACCGCCAACCCCGAGCTGGGCATGATTTCCACAAGGAACTAGGGAAACAACAAGCTTATACACAGCCAGATCAGAGCACACACACACACATAGTCAAGCCACATATGGGTTTATCAGGAACTCATCCAAGCAATCATTCACAGTGGGTTTATCAGACTGTCTAGCCAAGCCAGAGATGGGTTTATCAAGCATTCCTCCAAGCCATCATTCATAGTGGGTTTATTAGATTGCAAGCTTACAAGCTAGGAAATGTTGGGTTTATCAGGCCTGTTCAGCCAAACCAACATATAGTTGGGTTTCTTAGACTTTTATAGTCACACCAACTTCCAAAATAGGGATCAGTCAAGCCATGAATGGGTTTATCAGGAACTCAGCCAAGCCATCATTCACAGTGGGTTTATTAGACTGCCCCACCAAGGATTGCACATGGCCAAAATACAACAAGATACAACCAATCCACCAGATGGGTTTATCAGGCACTCTACCAAGCCATCATTCACAGTGGGTTTATTAGGCTTTCCAGCTAAGCCATGGATGGATTTATCAGGCACTCTGCCAAGCCATCATTCATAGTGGGTTTATCAAACTTGCATTCACTTTCTCATAAAATCAAGTGATCTCCACTACTCATTCACTCATCAAAACAAGGAGTCCCTGAACCTCTGTGTGGTTGAGGATGGTAAACAACGAGTGAAAAACCAATAACCAGACATGGTTATGCAAGCAGGGTGAAATCACAACGCGCATGCACCCAAAATGACTTCCCCTCCCCCCAACAATGTGAATGACTCAATGAATCCCCCGCTTAGCGCGACTCCAGGATGATAGGATGGGCACGTGTTCCCAAGCAGGTTTACTTGCTACAGAAGCAAGAATGCGCTGCCCTAGGCTACAGGCTGTAAGCTTTGCTTAATCAAGCAATGTAACTGCCATACCTTGCTCTGCCCAAGGAATTAACTACCTCAACCAACTTCTGGAATAAATTGATGACTGAGGATGGAGGGAAACGTAGTTGAGGGTTCATGGAGTTTCCCCATTGACATCTGGTCATGCCCTATTGGCTCAAGGGTTGACTCATTCCCCACCCTATCCCTTGTGGAATCATGCCCCCTTCTCTTTTAACATTTGCATTCCCATAACTAGTTGTGGTTTTATATTAATTTGTATATCAAACTATATCTACTATGCTTAACTTAGCACACAAAAACCATATGTTTCAACCTTGATCACCCATCCAAAAAACATCAATCACTAGCAGGGCCTTGGCCTTGAGCTCCTTGCCATGATTTACATACAATAATTACATCATGTATAATTAAATACCAAGGGATCAAAACTGAGTTATTACAATCCCCTTCCCCTTACAACAACACTGTCCTTGGTGCTTGACAATTTAGACAAAAATGCTACACCAGCACCACCCTTAGTGCTCCGCAAAATTGAACAATAATGGATGTGCCAATCACATGACATCCTCCTGCTCCCAAGTAGCCTCATCGGGACTGTAGTGCTCCCATTGCACCTTTACCTTCCCAATGGCTCAATTCTGGAGCATGGTGACCTCCCTTTCGAGGATGCCCAATGGCTTGGTTTGGAACTCCCCCTCAGGTTCCACCTAGATCACATCCCAATCAGTTACATGGTTAGGATCATGTACATATTTCTTAAGCAAGCAAACATGAAAGACATTATGAGCTCTAGTGCTAGTAGGAAATGCAAGTCTATATGCAACTGACCTTATTCTTTCAAGCACTTCAAATGGTCCACAATATATAGGGGACAACTTGGCACGAATTCCAAGCTTCAAAGAACTCTTCTTTGCCATCACTCTCAGATAAACATGATCCCGAACACAGAATTATTTGTACACTCTATGCTTATTAGCATAGCTCTTATGTCTGGCCTGGGTTGCCTTTCGATTTTACCTGATCTTTGTAACCTCTTGCTCCATCTCCTTAAGAAATTATGGCCCAAGCATGACCATGTTTACTGTGTTATCCCATGTCACAGGTGTCCTACACCTTCTTCCATACAAAGGTTCATAAGGTCTCATACCCAAGGATGCTTGTTGTCCATTATTGTATGCAAATTCTACCAAGTGTAAGTAGTCTTCCCACTCGGTTGGCTTGTCCATGACATACATGCGAATCATGTCTTCCAGCACTTGATTCACCCTTTTTGTCTGACCATCGGTCTGAGGATGGTAAGTAGTGCTGAAATTGAGCCTTGTACCCAAATCTGCAAACAACACCTTCCAAAAAATTGGAAGTGAACTTGGCATCACTGTCAGAAACTATTGACTTACGCAATCCATGCAACTTGAAAATATCCTTCATGAATATTTTTGCAATGTCATCAGTCTTGTGCATAGACTTGATTGGTATAAAATGTGTTGCCTTTGTCAACTTGTCCACCACAATCATGATGGAATCATGTTGCCTCCAAGTCATTGGAAAACCTGTAATGAAGTCCATGGAAATCACTTCCCATTTCCATTCTGGAACTAGCAAAGGCTGCAACAAACCTGCTGGATGTTGATGCTCAACCTTTATCTACTAACATTTCATGCACTTTGAAATATGTTCAGCAATATCCTTTTTCATTCCTAACCAGAAGTATTGCTTTCTGGCTGTAGCAATTGTCTTTTGATATCCTAGATGACCAGAATATGGAGCTTGATGGATCTCATCCATAACAACTCTCCTCAAATTTTCTACACGTGGAATATAAATTCGGTTTTTGTAGGTAAGAAGTCCATCTTCTTCCAATTTATATCCCTCATACCTCTTCTCAAGATTCTGCTGGTGCAATTTATCCTTTACCTGCACATACAATTCATCTTCAACAATATGATTCACAATCAGTTGTCTCAAATCTGATTGGCAAATACTAAGAGATGCCACATGCATTTCATGCACTTTCCTGTTGATTGCATCAACCACTTTGTTTTCTTTTCCTTTTATGTTTTTTATTTCAAATTCAAACTCACATAAAAAATCCAGCCATCTAGCTTGCCTAGCATTTAGTGTTGGCTTATCAAACAATTATTTCAGACCACAATGGTCTGTCCTTATCTCAGATTTTCTTCCCATTAAGTAATGCCTCCACATCTTGAGGGCATGTACTATGGATGCAATCTCTAAGCCATGAGTGGCATAATTATTCTCATGATATTTTAACTTTCTAGACTCGTAACATACCACATCGTTGTCTTTCATAAGAACTCCTCCAAGCCCTTGACCGCATGCATCAGTGCACACCACAAAGTCCTTTTTTGGGTCTTCAATTTTTAGAATGGGTGCACTTGTGAGAAGATTCTTCAACTGTTGGAAGCTTCCCTCACATTTAGGTGTCCATTCATATCTCATCCCTTTCCTATGCAAAGAAGTGATAGGATGTGCAACCTTGGAGAATCCTTCAATGAACCTCCTATATCATCATGCAAGTCCCATAAAAGACCTTAAATTTGTCACATTCCTTGGAGTAGGCCAATTCATGATGGCCTCAATATTTTCAGGGTCCACGAATATGCCTTCATCTAATATGATGTGGCCCAAGTAATGAATCCTATGTTTATAGAAGTCACACTTACTCAACTTGGCATACAACTTATTCTACCTCAACAATTGCAAAATAATTCTTAGGTGTTCTTCATGCTCTTCCTCTTTCTTAGAATAGATAAGAATTTCATCAAGGAATACAAGAACAAAATTGTCCAAATACCTACTCAAAACACTATTCATGAGGCACATAAATGTAGCTGGTACATTTGTGAGACCAAATGGCACCACTACAAACTCATAGTGTCCATAACTTGTTTTAAAGGATGTCTTATGAATGTCTTCATCCTTGATTCTTACCTGATGGTAACCATACCTTATGTCAATCTTGGAAAATACCTTGGCCCCTCTCATTTGATCGAAAAGATCATCAATTGAAGGTAAAGGATACTTGTTCTTCATTATGACTGTGTTAAGTTGTATGTAATCAATACACAATCTGAGTGTGCCATCTTTCTTCTTTACAAATAGAACTAGTGCTCCCCAAGGAGACACACTCATCCTGATATACTTCTTCTCCAATAATTCCTGAAGCTGCATCTTTAGTTCCAACAACTCTGGTGTGCTCATCCTATAGGGTTCCTTGGACAATGGTGTTGCTCCTAGCACAAGGTCAATGGTAAAATCAAGATCCCTCTTTGGAGGAAGCCCAGGAACATCATCAGGAAAAACATCCTTGGATTCTTGTAAATCCTCCAACCTAGGAGTTTCATTCTCTGTTGCCTCCTATTATCTCCTAAAATAAATTTATTTTCAATAAGTTCACTCAGACAATTTATTTTTTGGTAGGATGAATATTTCAAGTCATATTATGAAAGATATTGCGGTGACTAACAAATTTGGGATATCTGATGTTCTGTTATTTAATAAATTTGAAAGTTTTAGCTTTCGGTGGCTTAGGCAAGATTTTCAACAACTCATTAGCCACTGAAAAGCCTAGCTTTCAGCAGCTAATAGTTTAACACAGGACCATGTTATCCACCAAAAGCCTGCTCATCACGTTCTTTATAAATTTTTGGGAAAAGGACTTTCGGTGGCTTAGGTGAGCTTTCCAACAACTCATTAGCCATCGAAAATCCTTGGTTTTGATAGGTTAGCGAGTGTTTTCAGGAAGACATTAACCACCGAAAGCAAATGAAATACATTTTTGGAAAGGGAAACTTTCGGTGGCTTCGGAGAACTTTCAAATAGTTCATTAGCCACCGAAAGGCCTCCCTTTTGGCACCTAAATGATGAGATCCAAAAATACATTAAACCGCCGAAAGCTTGTTACACATGTTTTTTGGAAAGAAAGTTTTCGGTGGCTTGGGAGAACGTGTCAGTGGTTTGTTAGCAATCGAAAGCTCAACTTTCGGTAGCTATCGAGCTAAACCATAGATAATCTTAACCACCGAAAAGTTCGAAAAGAGAAAACGGTTACCTGTCCATCAAATCAAACTCATCGGCACAAGACAGGTCATGCTCTAGCACAATTAACCACTGAAAGTATGGGGAAACTGCAGTAAGGCATAAGTTGGTGATTAGAGAGGTCGTTATTGATTTGACCTGACTGATGGGAATCAAAACCCTAATCTACTTTCCATCTCTCCCACAACTACAGTAAACCTCCACTGAATACCAAGTTCAAATTAAAAATGATTACTAAGCTGGCCATCTCATGGATATCACCAGAATCCTCCATCATATCATTCGAATAGCTATCAAGTGGTTAACGCCTCAAAATAAGCACCACAGCCCCAGTACATTCCTCATTTTTTGCATGCATATTGACTGCTCGAGGCCATTCCCTAAAACTAGCACGCTAATTTCCTTTACAGAGTTTGAATTTTGGTTTTTCTTGCAGGATACTATGGAGCACAACTCAAAGATGAAGAAAGGAGGACCTGCCCTTACGAAGGAACTAGGAGACATCGACTATCTTGACTCACATCCAGAAGTATGCCAATTCTTCAGAGATGTAGGCTACTAAAGGTTTGCTGAGAAAGTTCAAGGGTCACACCAGCAAATTACAGAGGCGTTTTCCCTTTCTTTTGATGGATCCAAGGCACTGATAAGCAAGGAGGAGTTCCTAGTGGATGAAACCCTAATTCCAGAGGTGATAGAACTCCCAAGAATGGGGGAGAAGTGGTTTAAGACCACCATTAATAAAATTATGGAGTTCAAATCCTATCTAAAACCTGAACACAGAAATGTGGTATGGAAGAAACGTGTTCCATCCACCTGGCTAGATGAGAGATGGCAGCAATTACTGAAAGCAATTTTGGTGTATATAACCTATGAAGGTAGATACAATAGGGAAATGATATATCACTTCAAACTAATGAACCATTTTATAGGAATAAGCCCTTTAAATTTACCTTTCTACCTCCACAAGAGATTAACAAAAATGGCACACCAAGTAAAGGTCCATCCCACAAAAATTGCAGGAAGGTTGTCTCACCATGGCCTCATACAACTCATTGTCCAAGAATTGCTGCAGAGGAGAAACATAGCATGGACACATATTTTGTTCTGGAATGAGTTTGAAACATGCCTACAACCAGAAGAGAAAGGAAAGTCTCCTTCAAAGAAATCCACCACCCCTAGGAGTGGAAGACAAAAAGAAGGGCTATCTCACCAACAATAGTAGATCAACCTTCTTCCCCTTCTAAAACCAACTAGGATAAAAGAAACTTAGACTTCTGTGAAAAGGGAAAGGAAATCCCAGCACAAAGTGAAAACATTCTGAACTTTCCGTACTCAAACTTAGAAGAAGAAAGGGAGGAAGGGGTTGACCTAGCAGAGGAGGTTGTAGCAGAAAATGAAGAACTTCCATCACCCAAACCAAAAGAAGACCAGGGTGAACCAGTGGAAAAGGATTCCTCTAGCAAGCCCAGGTCACAAAGAGTCAACCAGTTGCTGAGGAAAGTGTATGAACTGAAAGTTTTAGAGAGAGAGATAAAAATAACTAATGTAGTGTTAACTAAGAAAAACACTCAATTGAATAATTCCCTGCTAGAAATGAAAGGAAGGTATTTTTTGCTGCAAAAAAGGAATTAGAGGTTCATGAAGGACAACACTAGGTTGTACAGGGTGATCAGGCTTCTGAGGCTACAGATGAAGAATTCCAAATCAAACCCTAGCTCTCAGACTTACTTTGCACTACAAACCCTAGCTAAAGTAGCAGTAAGCCTTCAGAATTCAGAGGCAGCCTAGGATGCTGGTGATTTTCCAAACATTGGGCAAGCTGAAGAAGCACCAGAAGATCAACAACAAAGCTGGAAAGGATGAATTGGGAGGTTGATTACAATTTTTGCAAAAACAGGGCTTTCAGTGGCTTAGGTGGATGCTAAAGCGGTTCATTAGCCACTAAAAGAAAATCTTTTGATAGCTAATAGACTTGAGATTTTGATTCCTTAACCACCGAAAGAAAAAAGAGGCGCAGAAATATATTTTGGCACAAAAGACTATTTTGGGTGAATATAACTATCTCAGGGATGAAGTGTAAAGATGAAAGTTTATGAAGAACACCATGAGAGAAGGTTTGTTCCAGTTTAACGGATACATCAAGGAGGAAAGGGTCACAAACCCTACATGTTTTAACCAATAGTAGCTTATCTATCAGAGGACAGGTTACAGCTTTACTATAGTACTCACTGCAGTCATTAAAAGGTTCAAAAAGTGAACAAGCATTACAGTTAAATAGACTAGTAGTTAAATTAGGGTTTCTGACCTAATTTTGCAAAAACATTTATTTTTAGCTATTTTTAGTAAAAACAAATCCAACTTTTCAAGATCTGCATATTTTTGTAAAGGTTATAAAGCCTAAGACTTATTTTGAAGCAAGGGTTCGACTTCGGGGATCTTTTGACCATTATTATTATCAAGCTTCTCATATTTCTCATGACCTAATATAAGCTCTTTTGCTATCATATTTTTGGCTTCCATTCCTTGTTTGTTCTATGCTTATGCTTGAATGTGTTGTTCAAGTTTATTCATGTTATTTGATGTCTAATAGCTGTCATCCTATCTGCATGTTGATGATTTGAATTGCAAGTACTTTCCTTGTTATGATCAGCCATTTATATATAAATGTTTTATGTATGAATCTGCCAGCATAATAAGTTCTCCATCTCTTACCATATTATCAAACCTCTGAACAGTGGTAGTTAGAAGCCTTATCTTTGATTGAGTTTCATGCATGTCTTGAGAGTGTGAGGTCCTGTAGGTCACCTGACTTGATCCAGTTAGAAAAACCATAAAAAACATTTTAGTTAGCAAGCATCCTCGAGTTGCAACCTAGAGGATTTTCCTGGAGTGATAACAAATTGGTGCCGTTGTCAGGGATAGGAGATTGAAGCTCAACTTCCGTGGGAGACGACATATATCCTATTTTGAAGATAGAAAAAGTCTAGACACTATTCTGGTTGTAATCATCTATCTGGTGACTCCATTGGAATAAGGTGGCTTAAAGAAGACCAAGTACCAGAGCAAACCCTCAAGGGCTACCAGTAACACCTGTTTCGGATCCAGAAGAGATTCTAAGAAGAGCTAAGGATTCACTAAGGAAAACCTCCAATGCTGCAAAGGAAGCTACATCAGGTATTTCAAGAGATATTCCTGCTATTATTTCTTCTACTGAAACATATAATTCTCAGGAATTTATAAATACATCAGAAAATTTTAAGGTTGAGGGATATTCCAGCACTGCTGCTTATGAAGATCCAATCCTTGGTGACTCCATTGAGATAAATTTACCACAAGCACTCTCTCAGCTACCACCTACATTAGTAGTATCTTCTACTGCCCTTTCCATACCCATTTCCAACATGGATTCCCCTTTGACCAAAATGGAAAGGATCCTTGTAGCTAGGTATTCCCCGCTGAATTTACCTAACCCCCTCTCAGCCATGCCTATTGGAGACTATCTCAAATACATGCCTAAATTTACTAGAGAAGGAGATTTCACAGCTGAAGAACACCTAGAAGCATTCTACAGTTATGCTGAGAACATAAACATAGAACAAGAATATGTATGGACTAGCGTTTATGTGCAAAGCCTAGATGGTCAGGCTAGGAAGTGGTTTAAAGAGCTGCCTGCTGGATCAATAGCAGGAATTGAATCCCTGGATGACATATTTTTGAAACACTAGGGGGAGAGAAGAGACCACCTTTATTATATCACTGAGTTTAGCAATTTGAAGAGGGAGAATGGTGATTCTGTTTCTAACTTCACCAAAAGATTTAACAAGATGTTCAGTAAGATCCCTGCTGAGATCAAGCCCACAAACACCTCAGCCAAGATCACTTATGCCAATGCCTTTGACTATGAGTTATGCCTTCTACTCAGAGAAAGAATATATGCTTCCCTGTCGCTCATGCAAGATGCTTCCCTAGAGGTAGAATCCAACATCGTTGCATATGAGAAGGTCAAGGGAAATATAGATAGAAAGAAGCAACCCATAGATCCTCTTAGGGCTTCTTCATCAGAGAAAAAAATTGACAAGATGGCCAAAATGTTGGATAGTTTGATTGCTGAAATGTCCAGGCTGAAAGACCGAGGGCAAATACCTGTGAGGGGTAAAGGGCTGAATGATTTTACTCCTAGAAACCCTAATTTTGTCCCTTATAGAAGAAATAACCCCCCATCTCAAATCCTTCAAAGGGATAAGAATCAGGCTGAGGATCAAAGAGTCAGAGCTCCTTTTCAGAATGTTGTACTAGAAGAAGAACTAAACTTCACTCAAGAAGAAGGAGAGGTAGAAGACAACATCAACTACATGGAGGATGAAGTTGATGACTCCTTCCTGACACAAGCAGACTATGAGGAAGCCCTCATGAATGAGCAGATCATGGAAGAATATCTGTATCAGGCAGATGATCAGGAGGGGTATAATTTGAGATCTAGGCTTGTTGCTCCCCCTAAGAAGAATGATGTTCCTGCAAAGCAGCCTGCTACTCCAACTAAAAGGATTGTTGTCCCACCCAAGAAGATGGCCACCAATCCAAAACAACAGCAAAGGCCATTGCAACCATCACCTCATGATCCTATTCAACTCAAAACCACGCCACAAGAGGTAAGAACTTCTGACAAGTTGTCCTATGCTTTCAATCTTGAGTCAGAAATTTAGAAGTTAAAGATCCCTTTTCCCTTGATATAACTGATGAAGAATGAGGCCTTCAAGACATCCATACTGAAATCCCTTCAGCCAAGGACTCCTCTAGATGCTGACTTTGTGAACTTGCAAGATGATAAGCCCACAATAATCCTAGGCCCTATGATTGGAGAGTTGGATGAGTCTTTCCCACCTTTCTACATATCTCTGAATATTTATGATAAAATCCTTCATAATTGTTTGCTGGACTCAGGAGCTTCCCATAACCTAATGCCAAAAGTTGTGATGGATGAGCTTGGCCTCAACATTACAAAATCCTACCATGATCTGTTCTCATTTGACTCCAGGAAGTTCAAGTGCTTGGGCCTCATCAAATACCTTGTCATAAACCTCTCCCAGTTGCCTTCAAAAAGCATAGTGATGGGCATAGTGGTAGCTGATATCCCACACAAGTTTGGCCTCCGTTTGTCTCACTCATGGAGTAAAAGGTTGGGTGGTACCCTTCAAATGGACCTCACATATGCTACAGTTCCAATGTTTGGAGGGGAGACTAAGAGACTCTACAGAGAGAACTAGTTCACCTATATCATCAGTAATGCCAAGAACTCTGTAAACCATCCAATATATGCAGTAGACACAGACTTTGGGTCCTGCATCCTACAGATAGATGACTCCCAGTAGACATCGATACAGCTTACAAAGCCCATCTATCAACAGTCTAAAGAAGTGACCACCTCAGTTTGGAGCATGTATTTTGATGGGGCCAGTACTCAAGCCTCAACAGGTGCAGGTGTAGTGTTGATTTCTCCATCAAAAGAGACTATTCATTTTTCTTAAAAGCTTGATTTTAAAACGACAAAAAATATAGCAGAATATGAAGCATTGTTGTTAGGGGTGAAGGATGCCAAGGAAATGGGGATCATGTGCATGAAAATCTTTGGAGATGCAGATCTTATCATATAGCAGGTCAACAACACCTTTCAAGCAAAGAATGTCAGACTGAAGGCATATAGAGATGAGGTATGGAAAATCAGAGACTCCTTCATGTTTTTTGAACTCTCATATATACCTAGAGCTATGAATCACTTGGCTGACTCCCTTGTTGTTTCTGCAAGTATGTTTGTTCCCCCTTTACCTCCTAGGCTCAGTTATGATATCCAAGTCAAGTATAGACCTTCCCTACCAGATAATGTGAAATTTTGGAAGGTGTTTGAGAATGATGATGATCTTAGTAAATTCCTCCGAGTAGTAGATGAATTCTCTGATATGCATATAGATCAAGAAAACCTAAATATGGAAGAATCCCAGAAGCTCAAGTTGAAAGATAAAGTAGGTGATCAAAATATTGTTCAGTTACCCAGCAATTATATACCTCAGGGTTTGGTACCCTTGGAAGAGCTATTTGATCATAATTATTCCCTCTCAAACCTGCCAAAAAGGAGCAAGACCCTGCTGTCCAAGAGCAAAACATAGGTAGCCAAAGTCATCCAAAACCTATAAATCTGTCCACTGGGTTGACTGTTGATCAAAGGTCCAAATTTTGTATCCTGATAAAAGAATTTGCTGATATCTTTGCCTGTGAATATAGTGACTTGAAAACCTATGACACTAATATCATCCAACACAGGATCCCCTTGGAGAAGGACACCATCCCTTTCAAACAGAAGCTGAGATCTATCAGTCCTCTCCTATTGCCTGTAATTGAAAAATAAATCCATAAGCTCATCAAAGCCAAAATCATAATTCCCCTTAGGTATTCCAAATGGATTGCAAACTTAGTGGTGGTAAGGAAGAAGAACGGGGATATTAGGTTATGTGCGGATTTCAGAAATCTGAACAAATGCTCCAAGAAAGATAACTATCCCCTACCCAAGATGGAACATATGTTGCAAAGAGTCTCGGGGGCTAGTGTCATGTCTTTCCTAGATGGTTTCCCAGGATACAACCAAGTTGTTGTGCACCCTGATGACTAAGAGAAGACTGCTTTTACCACTCCCTGGGGCACCTTTGTATCCTATTTAACAAAAAGTGAAAAGATTCCTGGAATCTTTTGTATTTTAGCCATAACACTTTGCTCGTTACTCAGAATTGGGAGGTCTTTGGAGCATTAAAAAGGTCTTAAAATTCTCTACAACTTTTCTATTTTGAGTGTTTTCTAATTCCTTACCATTTGTATGGGGTGGACGTTTTAGTAACAAAGCATATTTTAAAAGATTCTTTTAAAAGATGCTTCGTTACTAAAATTCCTTCCCCAGAAAAAATCGTACAGAATTAGGAACACAAAAAATAAAAGTTGTATATAATTTCAATACCTTTCTAATGGTCCAAATTATGCCCCATTCCGAGTTACAAGTGAGTTTTTTTCCCAAAATACAAAAGATCCCTGGAATATTCTAGTCTTTTTTCAAATAGGATACATTTTGGGAAAAATAAATCCTAACGTCTTCTTTCGCAGAAATTTTGGAATTGAATCTTTCCTCAGCTTCCAACAATTGTTATTTTTCTTGAGAAATCTCAGCTTGGTATTCTCCATACTTCCTTTCATGCTCTTTTTCCATTGTTGCATTTTGTTCAATTAAATCTTCCAACCTCTCTTCTATGCTTATAGACTCCAACTTTCAATGCTTTCTTTTCATCTTCCATACTTAGAGGTTTTAAAATGTACTCATTCAAATGGGCCTTCAAATACTCCCCTTCATTCTTTAGCTCTTTGTTTATCTGGCTGAGTGACTCTTTCTCATTAGACATCAACATGAGGTTTGTCTGTAGATCTACAAGCCTTCTCAATAGGTTCTCCTTCTCAACACTCAATAGGTTCTCCTTCTTAGCATTAAATGCTTCCTGTTCCATTTTCCTACTTCTAGTGATTTTGATAGTCTCCCTTTTTGCTGCTACAATCTTTGATAAGAGAATATCCTTTTCCAATTTTCAACCTTTTATTGGTTTCCTCTAATTCTGTAGATCTGGCTTCAATTTTATTTTTCAACGACAAAATAGTAGCTTCCAGAATCTTTTTACAAATATTAATTGATTTACACTCATCTTCTTTTGCATAAATTTTGATATTGAATCTTTCCTCAGTTTCCAGCAATTATTTACCTACATGGGAAATCACAGCTTGGTATTCTCCATACTTCTTTGCATGCTCTTTTTCCATCGTTGCATTCTGTTCAATTAAATCCCCCAACCGCTCTGCTATGCTTATATATGTTAACAAATCTCCCAGACCACTAAATTTGATTTACCACTCAGTCATAAAATTTTCAAGTCGTTTTACTTCGACTGCCTGACTTGACCGTTTTACTTCTATAGACTAACTTCCACTTAACTACTTTTGGTCAAATTTTTACAAAGGTTATTTCTTAGTCTAAAGAATTAAAAAATGACTAATATTTTTCATCGATGTGTAACATGGAGTAAAACTTGACACAACAATAATTCAACATAATTACAAAATTATACAACTAAACATTCAATAAGACTTGAGTTGATTACTCTCTCATAAAAACAAACTTTTACTCAGTGAATTAATTATGGATTCTTTGTGTCTTTCACTTAACCTATAAATGTAAACAACATTTACTCAAGTAATTCTGGAGAGAATGTGTGGCTAAATAAAACATGCATTTAACCATAACAATGGGTTTATAAAACTTTTCGGGACATAACAGAGAACTATTTTCCATAAATACAAATTTATAAATTTACAAAGATTTTCCACTTTTTACAGAGCTTCGACTCTCGACAATTTCAAACAAACATAAGCTTGAGCTTCGACACTAGTCACTCAAAATTATCTTAGAATTCTCTCTTTGATTTACAATCTTCTTCTTCTATTTATAGGAAAACTAAAATTTTATTCCCCATGAATATACTGACTTAACATTAAAGACTATAATAACTATCTACCTAAAAACTTAGCTTCATAAATTTATTTCGATTGGTTTATATATGAGAGACGTGAACTCTTCAATTTGTTATACTGTCTGATAGAAACTAAATTGATATGGAATCTGACAGAGTTGACTGAGATTTGATATGGAAGTGAAATTAATTAATGTTTCGAACATAACCCCTTAATTATGAGCAAATGGGGATCTCAAAAACAAATCCTTACAAAATTTTTCAAAGCTTAAACTTGCTCAGTGTATGACAGAGTTCACTGTGCAGAACTTGTCATTCCAAGATAAGTACATAGATACTAGAATGTATCTGTTTCCAATGGTTTTGTAAAGATGTCTACAAGTTGATCTTTGTTGTTCACAAACTCTCTTATGAAATGAAATCTTGTGTCGATGTGCTTGGTTCTCTTGTGGCACACATGATTCTTTGATAATGCATTAGATGAATTGTTGTCACAGAAAATGGTTGTTGGTTCTTGCTGGTTCTGCGACAAATCTTTCAAAATTCTTCACATCCAAATGACTTGATACGCAACACTTGTAGTTGTGACATATTTTGCTTCTGCTGAAGATAGAGTTACTAAGGGATGTTTCTTTGAAGCCCACGACACACCACCTGTCCCAAAATGAAATGTGTACCCATATGTGCTCTTCCTTTCATCCGTTCTACCTCCATTGTCACTCTCAGTGTATCCAATGAGTTTCGCTTCTAAATACATAAGGCTACCAACAATCCTTTTAAACAATGTAGGGTCTACGGTTGATCCATCATGATCCTTGTTCAATTTTTGAACCTATTATTATTGGTGGTGGGGTTGTCTTGTAATTAGACATGTTAAATCTTTTCAAAATTGCACTTGCATATTTTGATTGTGATATAAAAATACCACTTTTAGAGTGTTGGACTTCAATTCCTAGAAAAAACTTCATGAGCCCCAAATCAGTAATTTCAAATTCACATTCTGTGACTGTTCTAAATTCTCTTATGCCAAAGTCACCAATAACTATTAAATCATCTACATACAGGAAACCAATCAACATGTTACCTTTCTCATTAACTTTGGTGTACAACGTTGGTTCACTTTCACTTCTGTGAAATCCATTTTCAGTGAGATAGGAATCAATCCGACTGTACCAAGCTCTAGGAGCTTGCTTCAAACCATGGAGTGCCTTTTTTAGCTTGTACACTTTATGCTCTTGACCTAGAAATTCTTATACTTGTGGCTATTCCACATATACTTCCTATTCTAGTATCCATTCAAGAATGTTGACTTAACATCCATTTGATAAACATGCCATTTGTTTTGTGCAACAGTGGCCAAGACTATTCTGACCATATCCATGTGTGTGATAGGTGCAAAAGTTTCATTGAAGTCTATGCCAGGCTACTGTGTGAACCCTCTTGCGACTATTCTTTCCTTGTGCTTTTGCACATTCCCATCAACATCTTGCATGGTTTTGTAAATCCATTTGACGCTGATTACATCCTTATCTTTTGGTACGTCTTCCATCTCTTATGTTTGATTCTTCTCAATGCATTCTATTTCTTCATCCATGGATTGTTCCCATACTTCTTCTTCGACAACTTCCTCAAATATTAGTGGATCATCTATTGGAGAAAATAATGCAAAGAGAGAGAATGAATTTGGTGTACCCACTTCATATATCTCACACAAACTTCTTGTCTTCAGTGGTTCTGTCGATTTCAACCTTGAAGAAATGCTTTATGGAGTATTATGTCCTCTTGGTGTGCTTGTCGATGTAGCTTGAGCTATGACTTATGTCGATGTTACTTCTACTAAACCATGTCGCAGTGTCGATGGTGCTATGATTGATTGACTTGTGGTGTTTGAACCACTTCATCTTCCATGTCATCATGGTGAATATTCGAAAAAATCTTGACATTTTACTCGATGGTTCCATCCCATGATTCATTTTCAAAAAATTGAACATCATGAATGATGATCAATTTCCTTGTGACAAGATCATACAACTTGTATGCTTTCGTGTCTTCAGAATACCCAACAAAAATAAATTTCTGTCCCTTCTTGTCTAATTTCTTTCTTAGCTCATCTAGAACATGAGCATATGCGACACAACCAAACACTTTTAAATGAGAAACATTGTGGTTCATACCTGCCCATGCTTCTTGAGGAAATTTGTTCTTCACACTCTTTTTTAGACATCGGTTCATGATATATACAAGAGTTGCAACTCCTTTAGCCCAATATTCATTTGACAAATGCTTGACTACCATCATGTTGCATGCCATCTCCATAATAGTTCTCTTCTTTATTTTAGCAATACCATTTTGATGAGGTGTATATCGTGCTGTGAATTGATTTTATATACCATGGGTCTTGCAAAAATTTAGAAATTCATTCGAGACATATTCACCTCCTCTGTCGGTCCTTAATATTTTGATGCAGTGTCCACTCTGGTTCTCCACGAGTGCCTTGAAATGATGAATACAACTAAATGCATCAGTTTTATGTTTCAGAAAATATACCCATTTTTTTCTTGAGTAGTCATCAATAAAAGTAAGAAAATAATTGTAGCCCCCAATAGACGGTGTCTGCATTGGACCACAAATATGAGAGTGCAAAATCTCAAGTGGTGTGCATTCTCTATATGTCTTTTCGACTAGAAAAGTCTCTCTATGTTTCTTGCCAAAAATGTAGCCTTCAAAAACTCTTTTTGGTTTGTCAATCAATGGAAATCCTTTCATCGTATTCTTTGTGTGCAGTAGCTTCATCCCACCCAAATTCATATGTCAAAATCTAAAATGCCACAACCAGGACTAATCTTGAACTTCCGTTTGAAATGTAGCCTGAAAATCAGCGTTGTCATTTTCTTTCTTTTCTAAGTGCTTTCTTACTTCCTTGGTTTCTGCCTTGAATGAAACTCCTGTATTGGTCTTTCCTTTAATGTCTGGAATTATTCTCAAGGGAAATAAGAAATTTCTTTTCATTGGAGTGTATGCTATCAGCTGTTTGCTTGGAGGAATGTCTTTAATCACACAGTGATTATCTTCTATGTAGACTCTGTAACCTTTTTGTATCAGTTTTCCAATTCTCAACAAATTGTGTTTCAGACCTGCGACATGATAGACATCGGGAATAAACTTACTCCCCCCCTGTTTGGTTAGAATACCAATAGTACCTTTTCTCAAAATAGTGACTTGGACATTATTTCCAAGTGTAACATCAATTTGAACTGAATTATCTAGACTAGAAAACAAATTTAAATTACTAGTCATATGATTTCTACATCCTGAATCTAAGTACCATATGTCATGTGGACTTTCTTAGACAGTATTGATTCAATTTGAGATGCGAATTCCATTAACATTGCACTCGTTGGAGTGTTGGTTTTGGTCGACTGGTTTGGACATTTCCTTCCTTGGTCATATTGTTCTTCCTTCATTCGTATGCATAATGACCAAGTTTCTTACAATAATGACATTGAATTTTTTATTTATCAAACTTGTGACCACTTGGATGACTTTGGTCTTGATTCTATCCTCTACCAACGACATTCGAAGGACTCCTGCCGTGTCCTCCTCTAGAAGAACTTCTTCATATGCCTCTAGATTTGTTTCCCCCCCTGCCTCTACCACGACTTATGGATGATTGTGTTACAAATGCACCTTCCATTTATGTATTTGATCTATTGATTATGTGTTCATGATTGAAGAGTGAAGCTTGCAACTCATCAATGGTAAACATCAACATGCCTTTGTTTTCTTCCAAGGTCACAACCAATGATTAAAATATTGGGGGAAGACTTCTGAGAATTGTTTCAACAACCCTTTCATTTTCTATGTTTTTTCCATGAGATTTCAGTTGATTTAGAAAACCAACAACTCTAGGGTAGAATGAGTCGATTGATTTTGTGTCTTTCATTGACAGAGATTCAAAATATCTTCTAAGAATCTGAAACTTAGAAGTATTTACCTTGTTTAAACCTTGATAGGTAGTTTCCAATTTGTTCCATGCATGCTTGGTGGTAATTGTAGTTGCTACTCTTGGGAGTATTCTTTCATGCATGGCTTGGTGTATGTAGGACAAAGCATTTCCATATTTTTTCCTCTGTTCCCTTAGGACATCCTTCTTAGCTTGTGTGATATTATTATATGCTGCTTGATCTATTGGTTCTGTATAACCACTTTGGATTATCTCCCACACATCTTGTCCTCTAAAAAATCCTTCATTGATAGAGACCAATATTCATAATTCTTTACTGTGAAGATTGTATTTTGCAAACTTGACATGTTTGAACTAGAACTAGAAGCCATTTTTAATTTTTAAATATTTTTAGAAAATTACTTTTTCCCTTTTTAAGACAAGATTTATTTCCTAAACCTGCTCTGATACTAGTTAACAACTCTCTGAGGTGGCTAAACTTGAGTTACCGCTCAGTCATAAAATTTTCAGTTCGAGACTTTGACCTCTTTTTACTTGTCAAGTAAAACTTGTCTAACTCCGACTAGACATGTTGAGATTTAAACTTGACCAAAATATTTTGACAAGTTTTTTTTTAAAAGACTAAATCTTGTCGAAATTTTTGACTCAACTCTTTTTACCTCGAAAATTTCTTACTTGTCAGTTTTACCAACTTACTCAACTTCGACAGGTTTTACTTTAACCGACTTACTCGACCCTTTTACTTTGACAGACTGACTGGACTGTTTTACTTCGACCAACTGACTTCCACTTAACTACTTTTGGTCAAATTTTTACAAAGGTTATTTCTTAGTCTAAAGAATTAATAAATGATGAATATTTTTCACCGACCAGTAACATGGAGTAAAACTCGACACAACAATAATTTGACAGAATTACACAATCATAAAACTAAACATTCAAGAAGACTTGAGTCGACCACTTAGTCGTAAAAGAAAACCTTTACTCGGTGAATTAATTATGGATTCTTTGTGTCTTTCACTTAACCTATAAATGTAAACAAAATTTACTCAAGTAATTTTGAAGAGAATGTGCGGCTAAATAAAACATGTATTTAACCATAATAATGGATTTATAAAACTTGCCAGGACATAACAAAGAACTATTTTCCGTAAATACAAACTTAGAAAATTACAAGGATTTTTCACCTTTTACACAGCTTAAGCTCTCGAGACTTTCAAACACACATAAGCTTGAGCTTCGACACTATTCTCTCAAAATTCTCTTAGAATCCTCTCTTTTATTTAAAATCTTCTTTTTCTATTTATATGCAAACTAAAGTTTGCTTCTCCGTGAATCTACTAACTTAACATTAAATAATATACTAACTATCTACCTAAAAACTTAGCTTTAGAAATTTAATTCAATTGATTTATATATGAGGGACGTGAACTCTTGATTTTGTCAGAATGTCTTACAAAAACTGAACTGATGCAGACTCTAAAAAAGTCAGCTGGGATTTGATACACATATACGATTAATTAATATTTCCAACAATAGACACAACTACTAGCGCTTTCTTTTCATCTTCCATCCTAGCGAGGAGTCATTGTACTCATTCAAATGGGCCTTCAAAGACTCAGATTCAATACTTTTTTTTTTTTTTTTTTCTCAGTAACCTTTTCTCACTAACCGTCAACTCGATGTTTTTTTGTAGCTCTGCAAGCCTTTTCGACAGGTTCTCCTTCTCGACATTAAAAGATTCATGTGCCATTTGGTTACTTCTAGTGATCTCAGAAGTATCCTTTTTGGATGTTGCAATTTGTGATAAAAGCATATCCTTTTCCAATTTCTAGCCTTTATCGCTTTCCTCTAATTCTACAGATCTCTCTTCAATTTGATTTTGCCACTACAAAGTAGTAACCTCCAAACTATTTTTAACAAGAGTCAGTTCTTTACACTCATCTTCTTTAGCAGAAATTTTGGTGTTGAATCTTTCCTCAACTTTCATTATTTTCTTGCCTTCTTGAGAAATTGTATCTTGGTGTTCATCATCCTTATAATTTCTTTTTTGAATTCTTTTTCAGCCTCCTTCCATTCTTTAGTCTTTCTCCTTGCAGCTCCAATTTTAGTTTGCATTTCAGTGAGATTTGTTGTCAAAACATGTTTTTCTTTTCTTAAGCCATCAATTAGTTTAACAAGATTGTCATTGAGTATCTGCAAGTTTAATACTTTATCATATTCTATGGGGAATGAGGGTACATGTACAATTTTATCCTTTTCTTGCTCAGATCTCTTCGGCCTACCCTTCTTGTTATTTCCTGTCATCTTGTTCACCGATGAGACCTACCTGCCTAGAAAACCACAAATTTTTGAAAGCAAATCTAGCAGTTTGCATAATTTCACATTAGTCGCAGAGAACCTTTAACGACTATAAACTCCAAACTTTCATAATAACAAAAACAACAAAATTAAAAAGGAGTCAAATAATATACAAAGAAATAGAATTTGAAATCTTTGGAAATTGGAAAATAAATAAATAATGTATTGAATTAAACAGAAACGTCTACATTTTTTTAATTAAAAACAATTGACCGATTCCCTTTTTCATAGGAAAATAAAGGAAAAAGGTATTAAAAACTATACAATAGAAAAATAAATAGCTCTTTCTTGGAAGTAAATAGATTTAATATGCATGCATCTAGAACAGACCCTGCCAAACAACCACCTCTTTTATTCTGTGTTGCAAAAAACCAACAAATTCCACATTAAAATTCTCAGATAGTTGGAAGAACTATAAAAACATCTCTTTTATTATGTGTTGCAACAAACCCAACAAATTTCACATCAAAGTTTTTAGACAATTGGAAGAACTGTAGGATAGACACTCCGGAAGCTATTATTGTTTGGTGCATTACACATAGATTTGGCTCATTTATAAATAATCAATGGAATTTTTTCACAAGTGGTTACCACTTAAAAAAAACATATTCAATGGGATTTCACTTTAGAAAACCTATTCAATGGGATTTCAAGTTTTGTTAATGATTGTAACACACCTAAAAGTTGTAAATAATTTTTTTTTATATCCATTACTTTTTACTTTTACTTATCATAATCCTATGTCTTATTGCTGCTATTTTTTAATATCTTGGTCCTATTGGTTATGACAGGTTTGTTGATGCTTATGATGGCTAGTTCCTTCCAAAACCTTCATTCATGTTCATGCAGGTGATGTACTTGTTTACCTGTTATGTATTTATTTATCTTACTTTCAAGGCTTCAACTTAACATAGATTACACTATGTATGTAAATACCTGCCCCTAAGCATGAGAGGCTTAGGGTTTGTAAGCGTATGGTCCTCCATATGATGACCTATTAATATGAATAAAAAGAGAGGTTTACCCACTTGTGATTGGCATGGATCCACATGTTTTTGGACTTAAATAAATTATTTTTGATCCTTGATGTTCATGGTGTTAATGCTATATCATAAGGTTCTTTAACTATAATTTATGGATTGCAATGCATAATACCCAAACTATGCTTGTATTATAGTTTTAATGTTTTTATTTCATAGTCCTATGCTATGATTATAATTACCTTGATGACCTTGGCCTTACCTAGCGCTAAGGTGTAAGTATGGAATGGTGATATTATGATTATATAATTATATACTATAGTATGATGGAGAAGGGATGGACCTTGGCATAACTATGAAGGTATTATATTCCCATCCTAACACCATGCACATGCTCACAACCATGTTATAAGGTTTAACTTGAAGTTCTGAAATTAGCCATGGTTGTAAAACATATGCACTATATTTATTGTGGTGTAATATATGATTGGGAGCTTTTAACCCAGCCACAAGGTTTGATGTTATGTAATCATTTGGTTTTAATTAAAGTTTTGTTCATGATTTAATATGGTACTGGGTTGACTTAGAGGATCTGTCCTTGCTGGGAGTTGACAATGCAGCCAGTCTATGTGTTGGCACAAAGGTTTGATCTCTACCCTACACCTGGAGACTGAGATCAAATGGTCTCATAGGGTTTCCTAAAGGCTCCATTATTTTGTCCTTAGCCCTCATTTTTGATGTTGTTTGGTTAGAGGATGGTTGAGGTCGAGCTCTGCTCCGCATGGAGCTTGCTATGGTTTAGTGTGTACATGGAAATGGCTTTCTCCATTCTTACTGTGTTAATGGTTTTGTTTGAGGTACTAATCTTTTAGAGCTTCTTCAGCGACCTGCTTCCCAATTCCATAGCTTCGACGAGCCTGCCAATGTTTTTTCCATGCGACCATACTATTTCGACAAGCGAGTAAAACCTCTTACTTAACCCTACACTTTGTAAGAGATAGTTTTAGTTTAGTTACTGATATGTTGTTGGTGGTTGCAGGATGTGGAGGAATAAGGGTGCTTGGAGGAGCTAACCCATGTCCCTCGTTTCCATGTGCTAAGGTAAGGTTGTAAACCTTGATAAGTTATTACTAGGTTTTTACAAGATAAAATATAATGTATTGATTGTAATAAGGTTTTCTTTGCAGGTTTCAACACTGGGAGGAAAGTGATGCGATAGGGTCACCTCCTCTTAGGCCCGTGTTTCCAAATTCCTAGGTACGTTTAAAATTCAACCATGTTTCATAATTTAGTTTTGTTTCTTAAACTATTCATGGTGGTAACCCATGCTAACCCAACCAATTCATAGCTGTAGGTCACATTGTGTAAAGGCTATGAGGACTCTTCTGGTGGTTGCAATAAGATAAGTTATTTCTAGTTTCTATTTCGTACATGGTTATGTTTAAATCCCTTTTCAGGTTGTTCTGAATTATGGGCTTTAAATTGCCACTTTAATGTAATGAATACTTTAGTTTAAAATAAAACCCCGGTAGGGTTTGGGGTTCCCTTGATGGGTCTTAATCCCATATCGTTTATATTACTGTTATTTGAATTTTTTAGTGGAAACCATCAACGATGGTCTTATAGCCACTCTATATAAATGTATTTTGATATATTATTGTGATGGTTTAATGAAACAAAAGTTGACTTCAGCTGGGTATTAACCCAATTATGCTTCGTTATTTGTCTGTGTGCAATTATTTAAGTTGATTATATTTAATCCTTTGATTGCCATCGTGGATGGTCTTACGGCCGTGGAAAAAATGAATTTCCTTCATTACTTTTATAATATTTGTATATATAATACATGCGGTGATGGTAGCTATTGGATAGGATTACGACCATCTTAACATTTTTCTTATGCTAGTTAGATTGTGATAAAGATAATGGTTTACACCTGTAATTCTGTATGTGTTTATTTTAGTTTTAAGTGGTTAAGCACAGTACATTTAAGGGACTCGATTCCAATATCTCAGTACTATAATGTAATCTCGCGTATAGACCGAGGCTTTTCCTTTGTGTAAAATAGGATAGCCACAATGTGGATTTACGAACCTGTAAATAATATGGTGTTAGTTATGTTTAAAAACACGAACCTTTGATTTTGTGATAGTTTGAAGTGATTACGATTTGATAGTCTTGTTATACTGTGCATATTTTGAAGATGTTAAGTAATGGATCTTCGATCTGTAAGTTTGTTTTCACCATTCTGTAATTACTATGATTTTGTGAAAGAAAGGAATATCCCACGATCTTCGTAAGGTTGTTCAACATATGATTTTAGTTTAAATTTATGTTCTGACTGAAATCATGCATCCATGATTTTCGTTAATTGATTTGTGAGATCTATTCAGTCGTTAAGAGAACAATGATGAGAGTATTGTATAACTACTAGGATACACAAAGTAGATCTTTAATTTGTAGTTACATTTTTGGCTTATAATAGAGAGGGATTTCATAGTTATATTGATTACAAACTACAAATTATTTAATCAAAGGGATATTAAGTAATTACCTTTAATAGATTCGATCTCTAAAATCCTACTAAGTGGATTAAGGGATTTGGTTGGGTTTGATTATAAGTTTCTTCTATGTATGAATACTTAAGATAACATCATTTCTTTTTCTATGTATATCTTATTCGATTCTAATATTTACATTTGGGTCTTATGAGTTGCAATGATGTAATATTATCTAAAGGGTTTCTATCTGTAATTATTAACTACTACAGATCTATATTATTTCAATGTAATCGGTCTACATATACTAAATAATATAGATTTATATTATAACAATAAATTGAAATCTAATATTGATGTATCGTGTAAGAACTAGGATCAATATTTTGTAGATGGACTTTATTTTATATACAGTGAATACTGTAGATCTATACTAGAAATACGAATTATAGATTTAGTCGATAATTAATTTCGACAATGTAGATTAAGGAATATCTAGGGAAAATTGAAACAACAGGAAGTACATAGTTCATGTATTAATACAATATACAAAAAATACATGCTTCAATCCATTAGGTACATGATTCAAGTATAATATTAGTAAGCTAATTGAAACTAAGTAGAATCTACATTAACCTAATTCAGATCTAGGATTTAAACATATACTACAACATTGAAAAACATGAAATATAAACTTGGCACCAACGATGGGAATAAAAAAAGTGGAGAAGTTGTTCCTCCCAACCAAATCCTAGAGAAGCCAAGTTACTTGCTACATAACCCCCGAGCCTATTTCCTGAATGGCAAGAGCAAAATATTTCAATGCACCATATTTTGCATTTCACAGATGTTAATCCCCATCAAATGGAAGCCTCTTGCTGCTCATGGACATAATAATATATATTATTTTTCATAAGACTTAGTCATTTATGAACCTCTTTCTATTTAGCACTCAACTAGGAGTCACGACCTGATTTTTGGGGATGATGCCTCCTGCATCCTGAGTTCTCTCTCAGTGGATTCTATCACTTGTCTTTTACTCTTGTCGGTTAGAAAACACTCTTCAACATCTATATCCACTTTGTCCCCCTTCAACATAGTTTATTAAATAAAAGTGTTTTTATTACAAAATGTTTTATTCTTGACTTTTTTGTAAAAAATAATAAAAATAATAAAATAATAAATAAAATATTTTTCCAGCAAAATTAATAACAATTATTAATTCATGGGTATTACATACAACTCCCTTAAAATATAACACCATCCTCGGTGTTATAACTTTTATTTTATTCTTCCATTTCATCTTCTTGGAATAAGTCTGGATATGCCTCCCGCATATGACTTTCCAGATCCCAAGTAGCTTCTTTCGGACTAAGGTGCTTCCATTGTAGCTTGACTTGTCGGATGGTACGGTTCTGGAGTAAAAGTTCTCTCCTGTCGAGAATGCACTTTGACCCCACTTGGAACTCTCCTTTGGGTTCCACCTGGATTAAATTCCAATCAATCGCAAGATAAACATCATGAATACATCTTTTCAATATAGAAATGTGAAACACATTATGCACTTTAACATTGGGTGGTAGGGCTAACTGGTACGCAACCGACCCTAATTTAGCTAAAATTTTAAATGGCTCACAATACCTGGGTGCCAGTTTTTAATATTTTCTCAATCTCAAGGAAATTTTCTTTGGATTTACCTTTATATACACATGTTCACCCACCTGGAACTCTCTAGGAGTTATTTTTAAATAAACATAACTTTTCTTCCTGTCTTGGGGAAAATTTCAAATTTTGTTGTACCTGTTTCATGGTTAGTTCCATATATTTTAATAAATCAGGTCCTAACATTAATCTATCAACTGGGATGCTCCATGATATTGGAGTATTACACTCACGCCCATATAATATTTCAAATGGACTCATACCTGCAGAAACTTGAAAATGATTATTATATGCAAATTCTACTAAGTGTAGGTAATCTTTCCACTTACCTGGTTTGTCCATGACATACATCCTTAGCATGTACTCTAATAATTGATTTAATCTTTCAGTCTGCCCATCTGTTTGTCGATGATAAGCAGTACTGAAATTTAACTGTGTGCCCAAACCTTTAAACAAGGATTTCCAGAAGTTACCTATAAATTTTACGTCTCTTTCTAAGACTATTACTTTCGGTACACCGTGTAGATTGGAAATCACCTTCATAAAAATATATTCAATGTTAAAATATATATAGGTATATTTAACAGGAATAAAATGAGAAGCCTTAGTTAATTTTTCAACTACGGCCATGATTGAATCATGTTGTCGAAAATTCTTTGGTAGGGCCATTATGAAATCCATACTAACTGTCTCCCACTTCCATTCTGGAATGGGTAGTGGATGCAAAAGTCCTGTTGGATGTTGATGCTTCGCTTTGAATTGATGACATTCTATGCTGTGATCTAAGTATTCATCCACCTCTTTCTTCATGTTTGGCCAGAAGAAATACTTTCTGATCATAGTGATTATTTTCTGGTATCCAGGAATCCCTAAATATGGTCTTTTATGTAGCTCATTCATGACTGTAAGTTTAATTTCTATTATGTTGGGTATGTACAACCTATTTTTATGCAACAACAGTCCTTGTTTATTTAGGATGAAATATGTTTTTACTTGATTTTGTTCATTTTTAGCAGTCTTTTCTTTTAAAATATGATATTATCTATTAGAATTTTCAGCACTTAGAATTTGATTTTCCAGATTAGAGTCATAGCTACTTCTTGCAAACAATAAATTTTCATGACAAATTAGGGCGTCCACCACTTTATTTTATTTTCCTTTTATATGTTTTATTTCAAAATCATATTCACTTAAAAAGGGTAGCCATTTGGCCTTTCTTGCATTCAAATTTTGTTTGTCAAATAAGTACTGACGGCTTATGTTATCTGACATAAGTAGAAATTTTCGTCTGATTAGGTAATGTTGCCACATTTTTAAGGCATGAATTATGGCTGCAAGTTCTAAATCGTGTGTTGCATATTTTTTCTCATGTTCTTTTAATTTCCTGGATTCATATGCCACACCATAATTTTCTTGTAATAAAACTCCGTCTAGCCCTTCATTACAAGCGTCAATACACACGGAAAAATCCTTAAATGGATCTACAAGCGTCAGTACACACAAAAAAATACTTAAATGGATCAGCAATGTTTAAGATCAGGGAAGTAGTTAATAGGTGTTTTAGTTTTTTAAATATTTTCATCCATTTTTCAGTCCATTCAAAATTTTTACCTTTCTTTTGTAAAAAAGTTATGGGGTAGGAAATGTTAGAGAAGCATTCTATGAACTTCTGGTAGTATCCGATAATTCCCATAAATCATCTGATGTCAGTTACATTTTTAGGAACCGACCACTCCATGATGGCCTTTATTTTGTTTGTATCGACTAAGACTCGGTCCTTGGACACCATGTGTCCAAGCTACTCAATCTTATCTTTAAAGAAATCACATTTTATGAATTTTGCATAAAGTTGTTGTTCTCTTAGTACTCACAATACTATTCTTAAATATTCCTTATGTTTCTATTCATTTTCATAGTAGATTAGTATGTCATCGATGAAGACTAATACACACTTATCTAGGTAATTTCTTAACATGTTTTTCATTAAACACATGAATGTAGCAAGTGCGTTTGTTATCCAAAAATGCAATAGGACAAACTCATAGTGACTGTAACGGGTCCTGAATGTTGTCTTAAAGATATCCTGGTCTTTTATTCATACTTGACGATAACCCAGCCTTAAGTCTATCTTTGAAAAGATAGTTTCTCCGTGGAATTGATCGAATAAATCATCTATCCGGGGGAGTGGGTATCGGTTCTTAATAGTCATATTATTTAACTGTCAATAATATATAAATAATCTTAATGTTTCGTCCTTCTTTTTCACAAACAAGATCGGTGCTCCCCTGGGAGAGACACTAGATAGAATGTACTTTTTATCGATGAGTTCATGTAGTTGTGATTTCAGTTCTGTAAGTTCTATTATATTCATTCGGTACAGAGTTTTCAACGTTGGTACCGCTCTGGGTATCAGATCGACCGCGAAGTCAATGTATCTTTTCGGAGAAGTCCAGGGACTTCTTCCAGAAAGATGTCTTCAAACTCCTTCAAGACTAGTATGTATTCTAGTTTAATTTTTTTATTGTTTTTGTTATCATTCATTATATAGACTGCAAACACTTTACACCCTTTTCTTACTGATGTTTTCATTTGCAATGAAAATATTTCTTTGATGGTCACCTTCCTAGGGATTCCTTTTACTTTTATATTATCTCCATTATTGTCAGTACATGTAAAGGTTTTATCAAAACAGTTTAACACCACTTTATATTATTCTAGCGAAAAATTTCCTATTAATAAATCATAGGATCTTATTGGAATAATATTTACATTAACATGTGTATGGAAATCATTCATCATCAATTTACAATTTATAACAAGACTAGTAACTTTTCGTTTTGTACTCGTGGCTAACTACATCGGCCATGAATTGTCAAACTTTTCAGGTACCAATTTTCATAATTCAACTATTCTAGGTGATATATAGCTCAGGATCATGCTTGGATCAATTACAATAGAGATAGGTTTATTGTTTATCATACCTTCAATTTCAACCATATAATTCTGGTGGTCTGCTTGCTGATTTTCCAATGGAATGCAGATTCTGGGAATGCTCCTTTCCATGTCCCCAACTGTAACTGTGTTTTGGATAGAATGAACATTAATTTTTTTTTTCTTACTAGACAATATTTAAATTAGTGTGTCCCTCCACACTCCAAACATTTTAAGGGTTCCTTTTGTGCTGGATTCTAATTAGGGACAGTATAAGGTTATTTGACTTCAGAAATTTTGGGTTTAAATCCTTTGTAGTTATTACCCTGATATCCCCTATAATTATTTCCTGTCTTTTTATGGAACTTATTCTAATTCTTTCTAGGATAAAAAATATTGGGCCTTTTATTATTCCAATATGGTACACTTTCCATTATATTCTTGTTTTGGTTGTAACATAAGTTTTCCTTCCTCATCACTTCCTCTAGCATCTTCAGATTGTCATATGTAGTTCGTTCTTTGAACATGATGGACAAAAAACCGAGGAACCACTGTATTTTAGGTTTCTCATCAATTATATAAGGAACATAATGAAGCGGACTTAAAAACTTACTGTACAGTTCTTTCATCGTCATGGCTCCTAGACTTAGTTCATATAACTCTTTGGCCTTATCTTCATAGTATTGTTCTGATAAATACTTTCTTTTAAAGAGTTTTTAATTTTTTTTTCCAAGTTACATATCTTTCTTTTATCCCCTTAACATTATTTATGTATTTCCACCATATATCTGCTTTTCCACTGAGATTATAGATGACCATTTTAGCCTTTAATTCGTCAGAGTAGTTGTATATCTGAAAATATTTTTTTCATTCCAGACAACTAGGATTCTACCTCTTCGTTGTTCTTAATTTCTCCATTAAACATTGGTGGTTTTATTTTCTTAAACTCCCAGATATTTCCTCATAGGGTCTATATTTGTTTTTATTTTTGTTATCGTCATTACTTTCACTTGAATCTTGTTGCTTTTGGTGACATTTAACTGACTCCTCACTGGAAGTTTCAGGTTTATGGCTAGAAAATTCCAGCTTTCTGCCCTTATGTTTATATGATGTAGTTTTAGAAATTTCTTGTTCACATTCTTTATTTTTGCCTTTTTCATTGTTATGAATATTATCTAACATAATACCATTTAGTTCTTCCTGATCCTTTATAATTCACTCATTATCTTCTTTAACTTTTCTCAGTTCAGACCTTAACACTTTGACATTTAATTTTAGTTCATATATATTATCTTGACTATCGTCTAAGTCTACCCAAATTTCCCCATCCCTTAATTTACCCTCTTAGTTATTTAAAGGATTTTCAGGGTGATGGTCCTCTTTTGTAGACATCTCTGCATTGGCCACGTTTCCTGCAAAATATAGTTATTCTTGTCTTTTGTTGTTTGCAACAGAAGTTCACAAAAATAAAATAGAAGTTAGTATTTTGTTTTCTGTATTAGTTCTAGTGTTGAGATGATTCAGACCTAGTGATGTAACCGTGCTATGATACCATTATGTAATACACCTAATCGTAAATAAAAAAAATTATATGCATTACTTTTTACTTTTACTTAGTAGAATCCTAAGTCTTACTGCTGCTATTTTTTAATACCTTGGTCCTACTGGTTATGATAGGTTTTCTGATGCTTATGATGGCTAGTTCCTTCCAGAACCTTCATCCATGTTCATGCAGGTGATGTACTTGTTTACCTATTATGTATTTATTTATCTTACTTTGAAAGCTTGTCCTTACCATAGTTTACGCTATGTATGTAAAGACCTTCCCCTAAGCATGAGAGGCTTAGGGTTTGTAAGCATATGTTCCTCCATATGATGACCTATTAATATAAATAAAAAGAGAGGGTTTACCTACTTATGATTGGCATGAAACCACATGCTTTTGGCCTTAAATAATGTAATATCCCGAATTTTTTGACCTTGCTTATATTGGGCATAATCCCACTACACATGATTTAATTTGATGTTATATTTATATTTATATATTAAGTGTATGCCCCACTACACATGATTTATGTTGGTTATATAGATATACTAGGAATAATCCCTATTGCACATGTTTTAGTATTTTTTTATGTGATTATAAATTGGGAATAGTCCCTATTGGACAAGGACTATTGCTTTGTACAGGGCATAGATCCTGATATACTTGATTTATTTATTATGTGATTGGGCGCAAGCCCTAATATACTGGGAGGATATTTTTTGTGATGTATTTTGCAGAAGACTGATATACACAATTGATTTCCATGATGTGTTGGGAATAATCCCTGGAGCACATGTGTTATGAGGCTATGTGTTGAGCGTAAGCTCTGGAGCACATAGGTAACCCCGACAAGTAAAGGATAAAAGTGTTGGGCATAATCCCTAGAGCACATGGGTTATGAGACTATGTGTTGAGCGTAAGCTTTGGATCACATAGGTAACCCTAGGAAGTAAAGGATAAAAGTGTTGGGCATAAGCCCTGAAGCACTCCAACATGATGTTGAGCATAAGCTCTAGAGCATTAGATATTTGGCCATTGTATCCCTAGGTGTATTGTGCAAATGCATCCTAGTACTAGTGTTGAGAAAAAGGCTCTGGAATTGCACTAGTGTAATGCCCATTTGATAGTGTTGAGAATAATATATAAATAGCACCAGGGGTTACCTTAAATTAAGGGTGTTGAGTTGGAAAGACTCCAAATAGCACCAACCTTCATTATACTTATTTCAAGTTGAGTAGTTGAAATCACAATCTATTTCTCATCAAGGATTGCAAGATACTGCCACGAATACGAGGTAATCCAACATGCAAGCAAATCTAGGGCTACCTATCCTAGTTGACTGACCAAACCCCACATGAGGCCTTGTTAAAGAATTAACATAAAATAAGGAAGCATTGAATAAACAATTATGCTATTTAATGCATGCATAATAAAAGATGAATAAATTGAATAAGTAAGTCTAAATAGTACATACATACATATACATACATATACATACATATACATACATATATATACATATATATATATATATATATATACATATATATATATATATATATAGGTATATATATATATATATATAGGTATATATATATATATATATAGGTATATATATATATATATATAGGTATATATATATATATATATAGGTATATATATATATATATATAGGTATATATATATATATATATAGGTATATATATATATATATATATATATATATATATATACATATATATATATATATAGTTATTTTGAATAAATAAAGAAATCAAAGATAACAAAAGTTACTAAGTAAAAGTCTATATAAATATTATTTTATAAACTAAATAAACAAATTAAAATTCTTTTCTAAAGTCAAGTAGGAACTAATATAAAATTTCCAGTTACTAAGAAAATTATTATCTTCTAATATATATTACATATAAATCAAGCTAAGAGTTATTTTCAAGAAAGTATTAAAATATTGATTTAATTGAAGATAACCAACTGCCCCTTTCCAAATAATATCTATAAAAGCAAGAGATAGGAGAGGGAATGGAAATCTGATCATTTTTTATGTATGGGATTGGCGAAAATTTCCAAACTCAATACTTAGAGAATACAAAGCCTAACTTCCAAATACTAGCAGCCTCATCCTTAGGAGTTCTATTTTTGTCTTGCATGTTGGAGCCAGCTTGAGGGATTTGATTAAGAACTAGGCACGGTTCTGGGTCAAGGTTGGGAGGAACATGGCAGTTCTGAGGTCATTCGGTTACCACTTCACAGGTCAGAAACAAAGTAGTTACTATTGATTTTGTGTTGAAGTGTGCAGGGTGATAAAGATATTACAAGCTACACAATTGCAAGTAAGATATTTATTCTATATCATATTATATATATTCTCTTAAATATGTTTACAGGATGAGATTTACAGGTATCAAGATTTGTATTTAAAGCTGCTTCATAAACTTGAATAAATCAATTATTTATGGGGGTCCATTGACAAAATTATTTATTCATGGTACCATGGGCGTTAATTAAAGAAAATTTTATGGGTAGGATATCTTTTAAACATGTTTTATAGTTTAGGTTAGAACTGGGATAAATATTTTCTCCCCATTTAAACTAGAAATAAAAATTCAGATTTGTTCGAGAAGTCAGAACCTAGGATAAATCTTCTCATAAAAATGAGAATAAATCATTTCCAAACATCATGAACAATGTTGGCTCCACACAAGAACCCTTAACCATAGAAACTATAGATCCTAGAAACAACAAACTTTGAAAATCAAATAATTATTTAAACCATTTAAAGCATAGGACATATTCGTTCTCACACAAAGATCGCTCCAACAAAGCAAACTTGTGCTGGAGCCCTTTTTAATAAATCTAGAATAAACACTTAGCATTATTTAAAAATAATCCAGGCAGGGTTATAAAATTAGATTTTAAATAAACACTTATATGCCAACCATAAACATAATAGTGAACCATAGGTTATTTCAACAGGTTGAATCCCTTGGAGTTCCAAATCTAAGCCATCTACGTTTCCAGATTTACAACTATGAATCCATAAACTATGCATAACGTAGGATGAAATCCTGTTTAAACTTAAAAAAAGTAATAAATAACCATATAGACAAGCTTAACAAGGATATCATGATATCCTTTCTACCAAACGTTGAAATCCAATAAAAAACTCAGGATTTGGGTTCGAATCCCATAGATATTCTTGCCGACAATCCTTTGGAAGGAGTGGCCACGTTTCCAGCGTTGGCATATAAATTCATCAACGTGAAATTAAGATTAAATAAGAACACAAAGTTAGGGATTTTCCCGTACTTCTGTAGAGAAGAAAAATAAGTAAAAGGGTTTTCCACCCAAACATAATTGACAAGAAAAATTACTCATAGTTCCATTTCTGGCAATGGCAATGTAAATGCATAACATCTCCACCATATTAGAAATACATTGCTCACTGAACAATTTCATCAAACTCATGAACATACTCGTAAAACACTAAACGCCATGAAATTCCTGAGCACCATTTCATTCACAAAACCTTGTAACTATGAATATAAAGCCATTATAACTACAAACAACACATCCCCAAATCCTTTTCGAAAACATAGAATGACCAACCAGAGTTAAAGGACACTTGAACATGGGATTACCGAGCTTTGCCTGAAAATATTCCCTTCCTCTAATTCGTAGACCCTACTTATACAGTGCAACAAAACCATACAAGGGTTTAGTAAATGTTTCATTAAAGAAAGAAAAACATAGAGCAATAGGTATGAGCTACTTTGAGAGGCACAAACCTGAACAAGAAATGGTGCCTCTGTAAACCCACCGTCCATGCCTCTGCCAAGTAACCCAATAAGCATGAAGCTCGATTCCCTCATCCGTTCAACATGCAAAGGGGGGATTTGAAACAGGGTAATCACTTTTATGCTTAAGCCATTGTTGGGCATGGGCAAAGTGCATAGGAAATAAGCGCAAACAAAGAAACACACAAGAATCAGTCTGTATCACAAGCACAAGAAAGGAAATCTATGCGGACTAAGGAAATCTGCACAGACTAAGGAAATATGCGTGGACAAATGAAATGATAGATGAGGAAAGATGCGAACAAGAAGGAATAGGTGCAAAATATGTCACCTGCGTGGAAAATGGAAACTGCATGGAAGGAAGATGTCGCAGGGTAAAACAATAGCATAAGTGCAGAATAAGGGATGAAAGTGATATGACAATTGTGGGTGCTGAAGTCAGCTTAAGTCGACGGATGCCACAT
This sequence comes from Pseudotsuga menziesii, assembly GCA_001517045.1. NCBI lineage: Eukaryota > Viridiplantae > Streptophyta > Pinopsida > Pinales > Pinaceae > Pseudotsuga > Pseudotsuga menziesii. The sequence goes on from LPNX010240503.1 coordinate 180,349, forward strand.
GAGTGAACGCATGCTGTAAGTAAGGCCATTAGTGCCTCGTGTCAATTCATGATCACCATAGCTGTAGCCTAAGGGGTGGCTGATGGTGACAGTTAACAGACTTCCTGTATGCAGTCGAACCTACGTGGTCATGTAAAATAGTATAAATAGGAGGGATTCAATAGTTAGAGGGTTGGATTGTAGTGATTATTACTTTATGTTGGTTTTTTTAGTCTTTAGTTTCTTTGGATGGGTTAATGGAGGAAATATCTCTAAGAGAGTTGAGGTAAACCGTGAGATCTGAGGGGTAGAGTAGTCAAAAGCCTACAGGATGCATTCAAGGTTAGTACAATAGAAGAGAAGCTCTGATAGAGAGGTGCATATGCTAGAGAGATCGATCCAGGCCATGTGCGGATTAGTAGATGGTAGAAGTAGATTAGGAGAAATAAGACAGAGAGAATGAGAGAAAAAGAGAGTCTGAGCAGAAATCTAGATCTAGGACAGTCTACTGTCAAATGCAGGATGAAGACACGATATATTTCTCATGCCAGATGAAGAGAACCTTGTGGTTTTTCCCAGATGGGTTTCCACGTGAATTCTCCTGTGTGTTGATGATTGCCCTGTGTATGTTTGTTTATGCTTATGATTCAAGTCCTGTTATGATTGAATGAATGCCGTACTGTCAATAAGAGTTCGAATGCATGAATAGGTTATTATGCATTACTTCTGAGTGTTAGTTTAAGTTTATGACATAATTGCAGTTGCGTGTCTATTATACTGTGCCTGTCTATTAGCTTGCTTTTATATTCAGTTATGTTTAAAGTACTAAGGCTGAATCTATGTCACGCTGTTAGTAGTTAATAAAATAGATGTGTGGTTTGTGCTATAGTTCGGCAGAAATGACTCCATCCTTGTGACTTGGTCGAGCTCCTTGGCCACACACCAAGGGACTATAATCCCTCACTAGTCGCAGAAACATAGTTCCGGCGGTTTCCCATCGAAGAGATATCTTGGGTGAGACTACGCCTACTTTGCGGGCGTTGCTGATGGGGATTGCTCTGTCAAGCCAGTATCTCGGGTGTTTTTTGGGTTGACAGGTTGTGCAGAACCTGGGTCATGTGAGTTAGGAAAGGTGGCCAACAACCATTGTGGAAGGAAACACAAAGCCCTTCACGTGGCATCCTTAAATGCTTCAACCACCTCTACTAGTGTTTAAATCGATTACCACTCCCTATAGTTTTTATCTCTTCTTTGTTTGTATATATGTATTCCTCTATACCTATATAACCTTGGTTTCAAAGTTTAGAACATTTATTTTCTTAATCAAATTTACTTCACTTGGCATAAGGTTGGTTCCTAACAACTGGAGACAATGATTTCCTCATGTATTAGTTCATAATGAACTAAGTAAGGCCAAGTTCATAGGAGACCTTCATACCTTTTCATTGATTCGTTATGTAAATCCATCCACTCTTTTCCCTTCAGAAGTAGAAATAATTTAGCACAACCTTTTAGCTTAAACGAGACTAGGTTATGTGTTAGGTCGAACATCCAAGATAAACCAATATGAAGTAAATAGAGAGATAAAAAAATAAACACCAGTGTAGTATACAAGAAACATCATTATACAAATAAATGACATAAATATCACCATAAGAAAACAGGACAACAGGAATTAATCTACGAAAGAGATCCAGATAAAAAAAATATATTAGTATCTCTCCTAATAAAGTTTACACAATGCTGAAGTTAATTTAGATGAAACTTAGATATTAATAGTTTTATTGACCATACATTTTTTTTTAATTTACGAATTTAAGGGACATTACAAGTGGTATCAGAGCCCACTTTCGAACACTTGGAGACCTTCTAGGCTCACTATTGAACATCCGCTATAGAGATGTAATTTTAAAACTTTATTTGTGATTTCTAAACTAACAGAATAATATTTTTACTGATTGTTTGAACTGCATATATAAATAGCAGTCTAATCATGGAAACATAAGAGAACAACAGTCGACATGAGAAACCGTGGTTGGTACAACTAGCCATTGGTACAAAAAGGAAGGAAGGTTTGAGAACTAGTAAAAGAATGCGAGATAGGCATGGACTCTTTTCCAACTAAGGTATACCTAAATATCTTACCCTTAGGATCATACGACATACTTATAGGCATGGAATGGTTGGAACAACACCATGTCATGCTTGACTATTTAAATAAGTCAATCTTATGCACTAAGAACCAAGGGAATCAACGAAAGATTCAGGGCATACCTAAGAGGTTTTATGTTAGACATATATCCGCCTTACAAGAAAATAAATGCATAAGGGCTGGAAACATTTTGTAGTTAACATCCAAAACGTAGAAGCCATGAGAGAACAACAAAATTGAAGACCTTCGGGTTCTTGTAGACTACAAATATGTATTTCTTGAGGAATTACCGGAACTACCACCCAAGCAGTACTTAGTCTATTCCATATAATTAACACCAGGGTTAGTACTAGCTTCAAAATACCCACACCTCATGAGTGCACCAGAGTTGGTGGAGCTTAAATTATAGTTATAGGAATTGATAGAGAAAAGGTTATATCCGACCTAGTGTGCCTCCCTAGAGAGCACCTATAATCTTTGTAAAGAAAAAATATGGTACGATGCGAATGCGCATCGATTACCGACAACTCAACAAGATGACCATAAAAAAAACTGTTATCCACGCCCTAAGATCGATGAATTGTTTGATCAAGTCATAGGATAAAATATCTTTTTGAAGATGGACTTGCGATCCAGATACCGCTAGGTAAGGATCCATGACGAAGACATACACAAAACCTATTTTCAAACTCGATATGGCCATTCTGAGTTTGTGGTAATGCCTTTCGGTCTAACCAACACACCAACCAATTTTATGTGCATGATGAACAATATTCTTAGTAAATACATGGATAAGTTTGTATTTGTATTTATAGATGATATACTAATTTACTCTAAGAGAAGGGAAGAACATGAGGAACATCTCCGAATAGTATTATTAGTATTATAGGAACACCAACTTTACACCAAGTTTAGCAAGTGTGATTTTTAAAAACACCAGATACAATACCTAGGTCACATCATTTCAGAAAAGGGGTATCCGTCAACCCAGAAAAGATTAAAGCCATCAAGGAATGGCCTAACCCTACTTGTGTCAAAGACATTAGGTCATTTTTGGGACTAACGGGTTACTATCAAAAGTTCATTGAGAACTTTTCAAGGATTTCTTGTCGCATGACCTCCTTATAGAAGAAGGAAAACAAATTCATGTGGATGACAAATGCAAATAAAGCTTCCAAAAGATAAAAAAACTTTTAATTACTGCACCTATACTATGAGTTATGGATCCTAATGGGGATTTCATTATTTGCACAGATGCGAGCAAAGAAGGAATTGGTGGATTCCTCATGCAAAATGGCTATGCAATCTGTTACGAATCACTAAAATTAAAAAAACATGAACAAAACTACCCCACACATGATCTTAAGCTAGCTACCATCATCCACGCCTTGAAGATGTGGAGGCACTACCTCATGGGAAATAAGTTTTTCTTAAAGACATATAACATGAGTCTAAAGTATTTATTTGACCAGCCATATTTAAATGCTAGGAATTCCAGATGGTTGGCCTTCCTTAGGAAGTACCACTTCAAATTAAATAACATAAAAGGAAAGGAAAAAGAAATCGCCAATGCTTTATGTCAACGAGCTCATATGTTGTATGAGGTAACTTTGAGTCAAACCAATTCAAACTTACACGATAGGATTAGAACAACAAGTAGGGTTGACTATTTTTAGGTTGAGGTCCTTAAACAGATTCAGAAGGATAGGTTATTCCAACAACAGAAGGAATATAAGGTAGATGAGTCAGGATTGTTGTGGTCTAAAGAGAGACGCTATGTCCCAAATGGAGGAGGCATCAGGTCCAATATTCTAACAAAGTTTCATCGAAATCGCTACTCGATGCATCTGGGATATCAAAAGATGATATCGGAAATGAAGAAACACTTTTTTAGGCCTAAGTTGAAGACCAACATAGCACTAGTCATCGTAAAATGTCAAGAGTTCCAACTGGTCAAGGCAGAGCACCAACACCCTGCAGGGTTGCTACAACCATTACCCATTCCATAATGAAAATGGGAGGTTATTAGTAAGGATTTCATTACGATATTACCAAAGAGAAAGAAACATAATGATTCCATTTTTGTAATGGTCGATAAGTTATCCAAAGCGACACACTTTATTTTAGTAAAGTCAATGTACAAAGCAATTCACATTGCAGACATTTTCCCAAAGGAAATATTTTGATTGCATGGGATAGCCAAGGCAATCATCTTGGATTGAGATACAAAATTTACCAGTAACTTATAGAGATCCTTATTCTTTGTCTTAGATACATAATTAAATTTCATTACCTCCTACCACTCACAGACATACAAACAAACAAAACAAGTAAATCAACTCTTGGAGGACATGCTTAGAATGTATGTAATGAACAATCCCACAAAGTGGGAGGATTACTTACACCTCGTAGATTTTGCATACAACAACGTGTATTAGACCTTCGTCGAAATGAGTCCCTTTGAGGTAATCTATATAAAAAAGTGTAGGACACCGGTGACTTTAGATAGCCCAATAGACAGACTCATACTAGGGCCAGATTTACTAAAATGCCTAGAACAGTTAGTCACCAAAGTGAAAGTGAATCTAAAAGAAGCACAAGACCACTAGAAAAGTTATGTAGATAAAAAAAGAGAAAAGATAAAGATTTCCAAGTTGGCGAACATGTTTATTTAAAAGTAAAGGCTAAAAGAATCTCATTGATCCTGGGGATGTGCGAAAAGTCGGCACCAAGATTTTATGTACCCTTTGAGATACTAGCAAGGAAAGGGCCAGTGGCGTATGAATTAGCCTTACTTGCTCATGTAAAATTTCATAATGTTTTTCATGCATATTTATTAAATAAATATGTCTATGATACTAAACATGTGATTGATTGGTCCTTGCTACAGGTGGAACCTGAAGGGGAGTTTATGCAAGAGCCCATTCACATTCTAGAAAAAATGGAAGTACAACTTAAAAACCAACTATTGTCTAGCTAAAAGTGCAATGGAAGCACTTTGAGCCCGATGAGGCCACATGGAAGAATGAAACCACCATGAAAGAGGATTACCGTAGCTTGTTTCATGATTTCATTTCTAGTCCATAGAACACTGGGACGGTGTTGTTATAAGAGGGGAGGGATGTAATAACCCAAATTTTTTGACCTTGATTATATTGGCCATAAGCCCTACTGCACATGATTTACTTTGATGTTATATTTATATTTAGATATTGGGAGTATGCTCCACTGCACATGATTTACTTTGATGTTATATTTATATTTAGATATTGGGAGTATGCTCCACTACACATGATTTATGTTGGTTATATAGGTATACTAGACATAAGCCCCAGTGCACATGTTTTACTATTTTGTTATGTGATTATATATTGGGCATAGGCCCTGTTGGACAAGGACTATTGCTTTGTACTAGGAATAGGCCCCGATGCATTTGATTGATTTATTATGTGATTGGGCGCAAGCCTTAATATACTGAGATGATATTTTTGTGATGGATTGCACAGAAGACTGATATACATGATTGATTTCTGTGATGTGTTGGGCATAAGCCCTAGAGCATATGGGTTATGAGGCTATGTGTTGAGCGTAAGCTCTGGAGCACATAGGTAACCCAACAAGTAAAGGATAAAAGTGTTGGGAAGAAGCCCTAGTGCACATGGGTTATGAGGCTACGCGTTGAGTGTAAGCCCTGGAGCACATAGGTAACCCCAACAAGTAAAGGATAAAAGTGTTGGGCATAAGCCCTGAAGCACTCCAACATGATGTTGAGCATAAGCTTTGGAGCATCGGATCTTTGGCCATTGTATCCCTAGGTGTATTGTACAAATGCATCCTAGTACTAGTGTTGAGAAAAATGATATCGAATTGCACTAGTGTAACACTCGCTTGATAGTGTTGAGCATAATATTTGAATAGCACTAGGGGTTACCTTAAATTAAGGTTGTTGAGTTGGAAAGACTATGAATAGCACCAACCTTCATCATACTTATTTCAAGCTGATTAATTGAAATCACAATCTATTTCTCATCAAGGAATGCAAGATACTACCATGGATACAAGGTAATCCAACATGCAAAGAAATATAGGGCTACCTATCCTATTTGACCGACCAAACACCACATGAGCCCTTCTTAAAGAATTAACATAAACTAAGGAAGCATCGAATACACGATTTTGCTATTTAATGCATGAATAATAAAAGATGAATAAATTGCACAAGTAAGTC
>LPNX010240503.1:201569-267477 GCA_001517045.1 Pseudotsuga menziesii
TTTCCCGTTCCTTCTATTAACTTTATAACTACTTGACCCTTTTGTGTCAAAGTCAATAAGATGGTAATTCTCTCTTTTAACATAGCTTAATCCTACTAAAACTAATGGTTAAGCTATGATAATTTAGTTGGGATAACTATGGCAATAAGTAGCAATCCCTAAATGTATTCTCATTCCCTCATAGGTTCACTTTCCCGTTGTAAGGCTGCATCTGCGTCCTAAGCCTAAAACTTGAAACTTAGACTGTATTAATTTCATTATTTCCACTGGTGGGGCCTTGGCCTTGAGCTCCTCACCAGAAGAATAAGTACAACATACATTCACAAACACAGATTACTCAGGGGTATATAGGAGGGACATTATAGATTATATATATATGCTTGTTTGTGTTGGGCATGGACCCTGAAGCACATGATTTATGATATGTTTTGTGTTGAGTAGGAAGCTTTGGAGCACTTGAGTGATTAATGATTTTTGTTGAGCGAGGAGCTCTAGAGCACTTGAGTGATTGATGATTTGTGTTGAGCGAGAAGCTCTGGAGCACATGAGTACTTACCTTTATGTTGAGCGAGAAGATCTGGAACACATGAAAAGATAATTGGAAGTGTTGGACATAAGCCCTAGAGCCTTCTTTGTTGATGTTGATCATAAGCTCTGGAGCATCAGATCCTTGGCCATTGTATTCCTAGGTGTATTGTACAAGTACATCCTAGCATTAGTGTTGAGAGAAGTGCTCTGGAATTGCACTGAATTGTAACTCCATGTTAAAGCATTGAGTATGGGATCTGGTAACTACTAGGGGTTACTGAAAAGAATTTAATAACTTCTGAGTGAAAACGACTCGAGAAAAATATTGATCTCATAATACTTATTAATAAGTGATTAAATGAAATTTTGAATTTCTGTATTCTCATCAAGTACTGAAGAGCTACCATGTTATACGAGGGAAATCCAACATGTAAGGATGTTTAGAGTTTCCTAGCCTAGTAGACCTAAACCATCTACCTACTTGACCTTAAAGAAGAAGTGTCATTAAGTCTAGGGATCATGGTATATGATGCCCAAAGACAAATGTTAACAAGTGTTATATTATTATGTACTTTATACATGGTATGTATAAAGAGTTGAATATAATTATAATATTAATAATGAAAGAGAAAGAAAAAAGCTCCATCCAATTATTATTTATCATGTAAAGATAATAAATAGTCCAAAACATAAAAAGTCAAATTAGGAACTAGTAGAAAGTTCCTAAGTTAAAATATTAATAATTAGCCAAAGTAATTGTAAAGGGTTAAATCAAGAAACCAAGGTTTTTTGATTTAACTGTCCCTTTGACTGAATAGTCTGTCTATAAAGACTCAAGCCAAGAAAAGGCTTGGGGTTCTGATCTATCATTAGAGGAGTCATTTTTCTACCTGTTTTCTCTCAAGTAATTATTGGAAAACATTTTTCTCGAAGGAAAAAGGAGAACTGATCCATATCTGATATACCAGATAGGAAACCCTACCTTAGGAGCTCTAAGCTGCTTGCATGTTGGAGTCCAGCTCGGGGGGATCCAAATTAAATTAGGAATGGTTCCAGGTCATGTTTGGGTGGAACATGGTAGTTCCCAAGTGTTTTGGTCATTAAAAAACAGAGGTGAGATATGCATTGAATTGTTAATGTTGGTTATTTGAGTTTGTAGGTTCAGCCATTAAAAGAGCTTCAAGTAAAAGTATGAATCCCTTGCCTGCCTATTCCCTTTTTCTAGATTAAATATTGGATATGCTAAGTAAATGATTATAATGCATTTCCTAACCCTATGTGTTTGATTTTTCTGGTTAAAATCTGCTAGGGTTTGCATTTTTAAATATTAACCTTAGGCTGCAAATTATATCTTATGCTATATTTACCAGGGTTTGTACATATAATTTTGTTTCTGTATTATTTCAATACTTAGATTGTGTTTATTGTAAACTAGGTTTTTTTTTCAAGTTATTATATAGTTGTTCTTAGGCTTTATTACTCTGTTGACATATTCCATTTGTTAGCATATGCTTGTTTTGGATTTAATTAAAAACTAGCTCAGAAGTAGGAGTTATATATATATATATATATATATATACTAAACATTATATAAATAGTTTTACAAGATAATATACTAAATACATTAAATATAAAATAAAGTAAAAATTGAATGTTCTACACTAAATCAAAGATAAATAAACCATTAAGGACCTTCCAAGGTCTACATAATTAAATACCTGCTACTATTATAACATTCCATTAAATAAACATCATCATAAATAAATGAACATAGTAAGCATTGTGACCATCCATTTGGTCCAAGACCAATCCTTATGTTCCACTTTAAAACCACAGTGCAAATAATTTAAAAATAACCTCATATTAAACAAGTGAACATGGTAAGTATTGTGACCTTACATTTGGTCAAATATCGAATCTCTGCTCATATATAGACAAAATCCATAGTCCTAATTAAACCATATCATAATCACTTTGCATAAACCATTTAAAAAGTTCCATCTAACTAATTTGCACAACCATCCCATAACATTAACCAAATAATAATTAAAAACCTTAATGCCAACAGGGGTCATGACATCGGTCCCTATGGGTATTCAGACCCAAGTCGAAAGCAGTAATAACGACCACATTATAAATTACATAAATAGAGTCAATTCGCATAGTCATGCTGTTGTCTCTTTCAGCAATTAAAATCCACAAAATTACTTAAACCATTGAAGTCATTTTTTATATAAAAACCTCATCTTATTATCTAAATTGTTCATCGTTTTTACACAAGCAACGACCAGGATTCGAATCCTGTAGATAGTTTATACTTTTTACATAGGCTACGCTATACTAATGTATGCAGGATTCTTTATTAATAATCAAATACATACTCTACAACAAGGTCATAAGACCCTAGCTACGGAACCCATGCTATAGCACGACCTTGGCCAAATTTATTCCAATACACAGTTTATTCAAAGTAAATCTACAATAACTTTGGCCATCGTGGGTTTTCACCCATGGATTTTCCACAGTCCACATTTATACATAAGAAATGATAATAATAATTTAAAAAATACTCTAAGCTATCGTAGCCATCCTGGAAGGGCTCATGCCATACACGACATGGCCTCAATCCATGTGTTGTCCACCCTCACAGCTAAGAAACAATTCCAAATATACATAGAACCTACGTACAGGCAAATGCCTCTTACAAACCCCAGTTCTAATTAAGTACAACCCATTAATAAAAACGTAGGAGGAAATTGTATGCACAACATATTGTAATAACAATGGAAAATTGAATAAAAATGGTATATATCTATTTACACGGTATTTTCCAAATTCTTTTTACACAGTCACCATTAAATACCGAGAATGAAGCTTACATAAGTGTGCCAAGGGCTATGGAACCATTGCAAGCAATGTTGCAGCCCATGGCTTAAAAGCCCCAATCCATTTACAATTTAGATGACTAGAAATTAATTACACAGATCCTATGAGAATGCAAGTTTTCTCCACGGCCAAAACACCACACTATTAATTTAAAAACCGAAGTCTTATACACAGGCCCGAAGGAAAAAATGAACTTTCACAATACAAACCCCAACCAAGCAACAAGTCGAATACAGTTCTGCCCATAGGGCCAAAAGGTGGCAAGTGTAAACTTGTTAACAGGCTTACCTCGCACCATAGGTTGTAACATTTCCCGGACAGCGAAGCTCGTCGGGTTATCCCACTGTGTGCCAACCCGGGTACCTGAAACCACAAAGGATGAAGGATGAGGAGCATAAACTGTTGACATCACATAATAGTTTATCAAATGCTGAGAATACAACGTGTTTCCATACATTCAATTCCTAGAGGTCGCCTCCATTTCCCTTATGCAGAGCTAAGACTATACCCAAACCAACCAAATGAAATGACACGTCTATCATGAGCCAAGCCCTAAGCTTGGGACTACCACGAAAACCGAGGTGCATTAATGGCACCATATTGTAACCATTGTAAATATACAAACCCACTCTTCCATAGTTTACATTCGTTACATTATCGTGGACTCCATTTCCCATGCAAATCTCAAACCCCATTAACATATGGTTAAACCATATGGTATGTTCGCCACCCCAAATCATATCACAAGGTTTAATACATAACAAGGTTTTAGGTAATGTATAGACCATACAATATGCATGCCATCCCAAGTTTAAATACTAAGTGCTTTATGTAGTGGGTATCGCATAACCATAGGCTTAATGCCTTGAACCTTGTTTTACCCTATGCCCTAAGCATCAAGTTTAAGAACCATGGCATATGAAATATGCCATGGTATCAAGGCTAATATAAAATCCGAGTCTGATCTCGAGCCAGGTTATAACCTGCAAATAGAAACAATAAGTTATGTAGTGTTTTAATAAAGTAAAAACATGAACTATAAATATATTGATTTGTAAAGATAACATAGATAACTTATCTAGGTTAAAATAATTAAATAAAAATAGAGTTTACCTGGCTAACAAGCTATGTCGGTAAAGGACCATATTAATAAACAATAGGTGTGCTACTAACCACAATGTTTAACGCTCTTTAAATAAGTATCCATCGCAAAGTATGATCTGTAAATAAAACAAAAGAGGCACCTTAGTTCGAAGAAAGAAGTAAGCCTGCAGAAAAGTAAACACTTTTACCTCTCCGACCGTCATGGGAGAACGAGTCTCGCTACTCTACCCACTTTGTTTCCACAAACAAAGTTAATTTAGGACCTTTTAAATAACAAGTAAGACTATGCAGAAACGATGAAGCATAAAATCAAGTAACGACACATACGTGAAAAATGTATAATCATAAGAACTAAGTAGTAAACAACAGTACAACATCGTAAGTAAAATACATCAATAATAATGGCTGAAAGTAAAATGACAGAATGTAAGAACAACTTACGATTAAATAGTGGTACATTCAGTGTATGATATATGTCCGCAAGTCAAATAATGTTCCGTATAGGTTGTTTTTACTAGCCTAATAATTTTTTTTTAATTTTTTTTTTCGATTTTTGGGGACATTACAGAAAATGTTCTCCAAGAACTCTCTTGAGAATAATCAAGCAGAATAATGACTCCAAAATATGGAAGAGATCCCCAAGCCTCTCCTTGGCCTGGGACTTTATAGGCAGACTTTTTAGTCAAAGGGGCAGTTAAATCAAGAATCAATTGATTTCTTGATTTCACCCTTTTTATTTAATTTAGGTACTTTTAACTTAGGCAATTTTAACTAGTTCCTAATTGGACTTTTGTAGGTATTATAATATTTAATTCTCTCTTAGTAATAATAATAATAGATGGAGCTTTTCCTTCTTTCTTATATTATTAATATTATTACTATGTTTACTCTTTATACATTCCATGTATAAAAATATATAATAATAAATTATATGTTTAACATTTCTCTTTGGGTATCATTTATTATGATACTTAAACTTATGTCACTTTCTTCATTAAGGTCATCAGGTAGGTGGTTAGATCTACTAGGTTAGGAAACTCTAAACATCCTTTCATGTTGGATTCCCTCGTATAACATGGTAGTTCTTCAGTACTTGATGAGATACAAAAATTCAAAATTTCATTTAATCACTTATAAATAAGTCAGATGAGATCAATATTTTTGTTGCGTCATTTTCACTTGACATAGTTAATTCTTTTTAGTAACTCCTAGCGCTTATCTAGAGTCCATACTCAACGCTATAAACATGGAGTTACAAACTTAGTGCAATTCTAGAGCTCCTCGCTCAACACTAATGCTAGGATGTACTTGTAGGATATACACCTAGGGATACAATGGCTAAGGATCCGGTGTTCCAGAGCTTATGCTCAACATCAACATGGAAGGCTCCAGGGATTATGCCCAAGACTTCCAATTTGTCTTTTCATGTGTTCTAGAGCTTTAGGCTCAAGACAAATGTCTTAAAACTCATGTGATCCAGAGCTTCTTGCTCAACACAAAACATCAATTTACCCATGTGCTCCAGAGCTCCTCACTCAACAAAAAACATCTCATCAACCATGTGCTTCACAGTCCACGCCCAACCCAAGCAAACATATATATCATATACAATTGGCTTACGCCCAATATATCAAACAAATCATCATGTTCATATGTAGTGGGGTATTTAACCCAATATATCAAAATAAAACATCAAGGTAACATCATAATCAATGGGTCTCATGCCCATAGGTGTTAGGTCCAGAATTAAGGATATTACAATAAATATTATTTTATAAACTAAATAAATAAATTAAAATTCTTTTTTAAAGTCAAGTAGGAACTAATAGAAAATTCCTAGTTATCAAAAAAATTATTATCTTCTAAGATATATTACATATAAATCAAATTGAGAGTTATTTTTAAGAAAGTATTAAAATCTTGATTTAACTAAAGATAACCAACTGCCCCTTTCCAAATAATATCTATAAAAGCAAGAGCTAGGAGAGGGCATGAAAATATGATCATTATTTTTGTATGGGATTGGAGAAAATTTCTAAACTCAATACTTAGAGAATACAAAGCCTAACTTCCAAATACCAGTAGGCTCATCCTTAGGAGTTCTAGTTTTCTCTTGCATGTTGGAGCTAGCTTGGGGGGATTCGATTAAGAACTAGGAATGGTTTCGGGTCAAGGTTGGGAGGAACATGGTAGTTCTGAGATCATCCGGTTACCACTCCATAGGTCATAAATTTAGTATTTCCTATTGATTTTGTGTTGAAGTGTGTAGGGTGATAGAGCTATTACAAGCCACACAATTATAGGTAAGAGGTTTACTCTATATCAGATTTTATATCTTCTCTTAAATAAGTTTACAAGATGAGATTTACAGGTATCAATATTTGTATTGAAAGTTGCTTTATAAACTTGAATAAATCAATTATTTCTGGCGGCTCGTTGACATAATTATTTAGAACAAAAAAATAAACACCAGTGCAGTATACAAGAAACATCATTATACAAATAAGCGACATAAATATCATTGTAAGAAAATAGGAGACAATGTATTAATCTATGAAAGAAATCTAGATAAAAAAATATACAAGTATCTCTCATAATAAAGTTTACACAATGCTGAAGTTAATTTAGATGAACGTTAGATATTAATGGTTTTATTGACCATACAGTTTTTTTTTATTTACGGATTTAAAGGACATTACAAAGAAATTCTTTGTGAACCTTTATGTTCATAGTTTTAATGCTATATCATAAGGTTCTTTAACTATAAATTATGGATTTCAATGAAAAATACCCAAACTATGCTTGTTTATAGTTTTAATGTTTTATCTCATAGTCCTATGCTATGATTATAATTACCTCGATGACCTTGGCCTTACCTAGAGCTAAGGTTTAAGTATGTAAAGGTGATATTGTTATTATATAATTATATACTATAGCATAATGGAGAGGGGATGGACCCTGGCATAACCATGAAGGCATTATATGTATTCCCTAACACCATCCATACACTCAGCAACCATGTTATAAGGTTTAAATTGAAGTTATGATCTTAGCCATGGTTATAAAATATATGGACTATGTTTTTTCATTATGTAATATATGATTGGGCTCTTTTAACCTAGCCACAAATTTTGATGGTATGTAATGATTTGGTTTTAATTAAAGTTTTGGCCATGATTTAATATGGTATTGGGTTGACTTAAAGGATCTGTCTTGGCTGCGAGTTGATAGCGCAACTAGCCCTATATGTTGGCACGAATGTTTGATCTCTACCCTACACCTGGAGGGTGAGATCATACGATCTTGTATGGTTTCGTAAAAGCTCCATTATTCTGTCCTTATCCATCATTTGTGATGTTGTTTGGTCGGAGGATGGTTGAGGCCGAGCTCTTCTCTACATGGAACGTGTTGTGGTTTACTATGTACATGGCAATGGATTGCTTCATTGTTACTGAATTAATGGTTTTGTTTGAGGTACTATTTTTTGAGAGCTTATTCAGACACCTACTTCACTATGTTGGAGCTTTAACTAGTCGAACACTGTCCCTCATTACCATGTGCAAAGGTAAGGTTGTAAACCTTGATAAGTTATTACGGTGTTTTTATGAGATAAGATTCAATGTACTCATTATAATAAGGTTTTCTTTGCATGTTTCGACACTAGGAGGAAAGAAATAGGGTCACCTCCTCCCAAGCCCACATTTCCAAATGCCTAGGTACGTTTACAATTCAAACGTGGTTCACAATTTCATTTTGTTTCTTAAAATTTTCATGGTGGTAACCCATGCTTACCCAACCAATTCGTGGTTGCAGGTCACTCTAGGAAAAGGCTATGGGTACTCTTCTGGTGGCTACAATAAGATAAGTGATTTATGGTTTCAATTTCGTACATGGTTATGTTTAAATACCTTTTTGGGTTGTGCCGAATTATGGCCTTTAACTTGGCACTACAATGTAATGAATACTTTAGTTTAAAATAAAACCTTGGTAGGGTTTGGAGTGCCCTTGATGGGTCTTAATCCCATATCGTTTATATTACTAGTATTTGGATTTTTTAGTGGAAGCCATCAACAATGGTCTTATAGCAAATCTATATAAATGCATTTTGATATATTCTTGTGATGGTTTAATGAAATGAAATCCGAACTCGACTGGGTATTAACCCAATTATGCTTCGTTATTTGACTGTGTGCAATTATTTAAGTTGATTATATTTAATACTTCATCTTCCATCATGGATGGTCTTATGGTCGTGGAAAAAATGCATTTCCTTCGTTTACTTTTATAATCTCTCTCTATATAATACATGCTATGATGGTAGCCATTGGATAGGATTATGACCATCTTAAAATTTTTCTTATGCTAGTTAGATTTTGATAAAGATAATGGTTTACACCTATGATTCTGTTTGTGTTTATTTTTGTTTAAAGTAGTTAAGTACAATACCTTTACAGGACTCAATCCCATGATCTCTGTACTGGATTGTAATATTGCATATAGACCGATGCTATGCATCTCTGTAAACTAGGGTAGCCATGATGTGGACTTATGACCCTGTAAAAAATATGGTGTTAGTTATGTTTAAAAACACGACCCTCCGGGTCTGTGATAACTTGAAGTGATTTTAAAATTTTCTAGTATTGTAATACTGTGCATATTTTGAAGATGTTAAACAATGGATGTTTGATCCATATGTATGTTTTCGCCATTTTGTAATTACTATGATTTTATGAAAGAAAAGGAATATCCCACAATCTCCATAAGGTTGTTCAACATATGAGTTTAGTTTAAATTTATGTTCTGACTGAAATCATGCATCCATGATTTTCAGTAATTGATTTGTGAGATCTATTCAATAATTAAGAGAATCGTAATCAAATTATTATATAACTACTAGGATACATATAGTAGATATTTGATTTGTAGTTACGTTTATGGCCTAGAAGAGAGAGGGATTTCATAGTTGTATTGATTATAAACTATGAATGATTTAATCAAAGGAATATTAAGTAATTACCTTTAATAGATTCAATCTCTCACATCCTACTAAGTGGATTAAGGGATTTGGTTGGGTTTGATTATAATTTTCTTCTATGTATGAATACTTAAGATATCATCATTGCTTTCCCTATGTAGATCTTATTCGATTCTAATATTTACATTTGGGTCTTACGAGTTGCAATGATGTTTTATTATGTAAAGGGTTTCTATCTGTAATTATGAACTACTATAGATCTATATTATTTCAATGTAATAAGTCTACACATACTAAATACTATGTAGATTTATATTATAACAATAGATTGAAATATAATACTGATGTATCGTGTAATAACTTGGATGAATATTTTATAGATGGAATCTATTTATATATAGTGAATACTGTAGATCTATACTATAAACAAGAATTATAGATTCAATCAATAATTAATTTTGACAATGCAGATTAAGGAAGATCTAGGAAAAATCGAAACAACAGGAAGTACATAGTTCATGTAGTAATACACTATACACAAAATAGATGTTTCAATCCATTAGGTACATGATTCAAGTATAACATTAGTAAGCTATCTGAAACTAACTAGAATCTACATTCTAATTCAGATATAGTATTTAAACATATTCTACAACATTTAAAAACATGAAATATAAATGTGGCACCAACACTGGGAAAAACAAAAGTGGAGAATCTGTTCCTCCCAACCAAATCCTAGAGCAACCAAGTTACTTGTTCTAGAACCCTTGAGCCTATTCACTGAACCACAAGAGACAAAGATTTGAATGCGTCATCTCTTTCATTTCATAGATTTTAATCCCCATCCAATGCTAGCCTCCTGCTACTCATGGACATACTAATATATAATATTTTTCCTAGGACTTGGTCATTTATAAGCCTCCTGCTTTTTAGCACCCAACTAGGAGTTATGACCTGATTTTTGGGGAAGATGCCTCATGCATCCCGAGTTCTCACTCAGTGGATTCTTCCACTTGTCTTTTCCTCTTATGGGTTAGCAAAAAATCTTCAACAATTATATCCACTTTTGTCTCCCTTCATCATATTTTATTAAATAAAAGTGTTTTTATTACAAAATGTTTTATTCTTGACTTTTCCGTTTAAAAAAAAAAAACTTTCCAGCAGAGTTAACAACAATTATTAATTCATGGGGTATTAAATTGATATTGTTGGGTAGAAAAAGTGAAGTTAGGGGTTTCAATGGAACTTTCTCTTTTATTATTGATATTCTTTGGGAGGGAAAGTTGGGACTCAATGCAAGTAAGTTGCTAAAGTATAGATGAATTTAACAGTTTTTTAATCTTAAGATTATTTGTAAAAATAATTAAGGTTAATTAATTTAATTAATGTGGTCTAAGGAAAGAGTAGTGAGGTGGTTTATAGCCAAATATGAGACGAAATGTTATCACTCAGCCTAGGTTGTGTGCCAAAAAATGACTCAATGTAAGTAAGTGTTAAATAGAGGTGAATTTAAGGGGTTTTTACTATTTGAGGTTATTTATCAAAATGATTAATTTTAATTAATTTAATTAATGTGATCTAAGGTAATTACATCGAGATTAGTGAGGTGTTTTATATCCCAACATAGCCCAACATGCATAAAATGTTATTAATTTGCTTAGGTTGTGTACCAAAAAAAATGCAAATAAAAACATTCATGTCAACTTATAAAATAAAAATTTAGAACCAAATAAAAAGTTATTAAAAAAATATATGTTATCTCATAAAAAAAATTAGCCCACCTAGAGGGATAAAATTTATTGAGGGGTAAATTTTTGGAGATGTAAAAATTTTAAAATTAAAAATAATCAAGCCTTAATAAATTAGAAAATTAGATCCCTCTCATGGTTGATAATTGAGTTTAAAATGGATCTCCATTGGCTTAATATTAATCACCTTATTGTAATGTGGCAGGGGATTGCTTCATATTTAGCTCCAATATGGATTATGAAGTAATATGCAATTTTACTCTCAGCTTTTCCATCTGAATGTGTAATGGAAAAAATAATAATCAAATACCAAAAACTATAAAATACAATTGAACATGCTTCATTACAATACCTTTATATAGGTAAACATAGCTCTACATGAAAATTCCCTACAATCACCACATTAATATTTCTTTGGTCTAAAATTTCTAAACAACATCAAGGTAAGCAAGTCCCTTTATGTGCTAGACAAGGATTATCAAAATCACGACATATATACAACGACATGTAGTCGCACCTTTGTATGATGGATGTCATTATAATGGTTAAGCACCATGGATGGGTCATTGAGACTTGGACATCATCGAAGAATGAAAAATAGTGCAAATTGATGTTTTTCTTTAAATTTTTGAGGATCCTTTTATAGGTAATTTCTATACTTCAAAGTTGATATGAGTTCCATGAGTAGGATTTATGTAAAAAAAAAGGGTGTTGAGGCATAAACATGGTAAATAGGGAAACACTAGCCATATTCTCTAATTACACATTTTTTTGTATGGATCATTCTCAATAAAACCTATAAACCATGATACAACCCCTCTTTAGGGTACCTTGACATTTGAGTTGAATTTATGTTCCATTATGAGATATTTGGCACTATAGATGGCTCTTTACTCCATGACTATACTATTGTAAGAAAAATAAGAACATTAAAACCCAACCTTTACTTCATCAGATTACATAGAAAAATACACAAACAACCACATATGAACTATGCATGGTATTAGTCACGTCGAATTGGGACATGAGCACAATGATTAGGTTATTTGTGGAACAATAATATGTATAAAGGTATAATGAAGATCATGGGAGTAAAACAAGGGCCTTGTGCCATAAATTAAGCTTCTTTCTCTCAATCACCATGAAATACACTTACACCCACACAACATGTCTTCTTTTCTGTCCATCTATCCACTATAAGTGGTTTCCAAAGAGACATACGTTATTCATTCTTATCTTCAATCCACAACCACATGTTTAGAAGAGGTTGATTGAATTTGAATGATGGTTGATTTCAATCCATAGTTGACTTTCAAGGAATGTTTATTTTAATCCTTGTTTTAATTTTAAGGAAAGTTGACTTCAATTCATGGTTAACTTCAATCCGTGGTTCACTTCAATCCATGGTTAACTCAAATCCAAGGTCGAATTCAAACCATGGTTGAATTTAATCCTATGGTTGACATCCATTCAAGGTTGAATTTCATCATTAGTTGACTTCAATACATATTAGACTTCAATCCATAGTTGACTTAAAGCAAGGTTTACTCGAATCCATAGTTGAATTCAATCTAAGGTTGACTTCAATTCATGTTGTACTTCAATCCAAGTTTGAATTCAATATATGGGTGACTTCAATTCAAGGTTAACTTTGATCCAAGATTGAATTAAATTTTAACTTCAACCCAAGGAGGAATTGAATCCAAGGTTGACTTAAACTTTGGCTTTAATCCAAGGATGACTTCAATCTACAACGACCCTTTTAGAAGAGGTTGATTAACATTAAACCATGGTTGACTTTAATCCATACTTGAATTTTTTTGAAGGTTGACTTCAATCAAAGGTTGACTACAATCCATGGTTAACTTTAAGCTATGGTTGACTTAAATCCAAGGTTTACTTTACTCCTTGGTTCACTTGAATCCATAGTTGAATTTATAAGCAAGATTAACCTCAAACTATGGTTGAATTCAATCCTTGGGTAACTTCAATGCACGGTTGACTTCAATCCATAGTTAAATTATAAGAAAGGTTGACTTTCTCTATGATTGACTTCAATCCATGGTTGACTTCAATCCATAGTTGAATTTTAAGCAAGATTGAATTCAATCCAAGGTTGACTTTAGTCCATGGTTGACTCAAATCCATGGTTGACTTCAATCCAAGGTTGCTTTCATTCCAAGGCTGACTTTAATCCATCGTTGGATTCAATCTATGGTTTACTTTTATGTAAAGTGAAAATTTAACTAAGGTTGCCTTTAATCATAGGTTGACTTCAATCCATGGTTGACTCTTATCTAAGGATGACTTGAATTAAAGGTTGACTTCGATACAAGGCTGACTTCAATCAATATTTTACTTTAATCCATAGTAGGATTTTAAGAAAGCTTAACTTTTAGGAAAGGTTGATTTCAATCCAAGGTTGGCGTAATCCAATGTTGACTTCAATCCATGGTTGACTTTAATCCAAGCTTTCCTTCAATTTAAGGTTGAATTAAATCCATGGTTGACTCCCATCCATATTTGAATTTGAAGCAAGGTTGACATCAATCTAAGGGTGACTTCGATCCATTGTTGAATCCAATGCACAGGTGGCTTCAATCTAAGGTTGACTTCAAGCCAAGGATGACTTCAAAATAGGGATAACTTCTAGCCAATGTTGACTTCAATCCATAGTTGAATTCAATCCATACTTGACTTCAATCCACAACCACCGTTTTAGAAGAGGTTGATTGACTTTGTCTAATAGACCCAAATTTCTTATATGCTATTAATTATGAAAACATGGAAAAAGTAAAAAATCCCTCTTAATACAACCTATTCATTATAAAGGCTTCCATAAAAATAATATTTTTTTTTAAAACATTGACATCGCAAAATATATAGTTAACACTTGCATTCCCCAAATATATAGTTTATATAAGAACTTAATATTTAATCAAAAATTTAATCCTCATGGTTATAAATCTTCTAATTAACTTTTCTAGCTAAACCTTTGTCTTTTAGCCATAATTTCAACTCTCATAATATACATTTACCACACTTAAATATATATACTAATATTCCCATTTATAAACAATACAAAATATGTGTTTAATAATAAATAGGTATATAATATACACTAACCTTTATAATATATATTTTGGTGCACACATATAACCATAAAATAAGTTTTTTCATATATGAAATACATCCTCTTCGAAGGTAGCCACTCCTATATAAGTCACCGTGTTCAACAGAAAAATATGTTTATAATTTATAATTTGAAATTACGGCATGCATACATTATTAAAAAAATGCAATCTTTACTACACAACCCATAAGACATACATCAAATATTACTATCATTAATTTAAGTTAATGGCTGCGCATGAATTTGTTGGCGTTGATTTATACTCAAAGCATGTAAGCGTTCGGGAATATATATGTGTGAGATTCAATATTAAACAGAGATGATTAAAAGTCATTATGCCATCAAGGTACAGTGAAGTATCAATAATTTAAGTTAGTGGTTGTGCATGATTTTATCAAAGTTGATTTATACTCCAAGTATGTAAGCGTTCTGGAATTTATGTGTGTTTGTGTATGATTCAATATTAAAGTTGGTCATTATTTTTTCATATTCAATATATAGATAAGTGAAATATGAGTTGCATGCACGGATTAAAATTGAAGTCGTCATTGCTTTTCAAGAGTATTTTAGCTCATAATAGAAGGTAAATTATGTTTTTGTTATACAAATGAAATAAAAAAAAATTACTTATCAAATTGAAAATAAAGATTAATTTTTAATTTTTAATTCGAAAAGTAAAAGAATTTCCTATAATGATGATGATGGTTCACATCCACTGAGACCAAACTTTGGTCTATTGAACCTAAAGAAACAAATTAATTAGTTTGTTTTAAAATTGTATTCCTATGCTCAAAGAGCTTGGTGAGAAGCGTCCCGAGCTCACTATGATTTTGACAAGTTAAAAGGCTAGGAAGGTTGGTATTGCAACAAAGATTATGAAACTGAGATCTAATGTGGGTGTACGCAGGGCACTCTAAGAGGAAGTGATTTTCATCTTCAATGTTCCTATTCTCACAAAGACGGCAGATCCTTTCCACCCATGGTGTTTTAGGGACTATCCAACGACTTGTTTCACTATGGATCTCATGAGAGTTCGTTCTTATCTTGGCTATGTTAATTTTTTTCTTTGAGCTGGTTAAAACAAAGAGATACTTTTGAACTTCTAGAGTATGGTTGATGAACTCATAATATCTTAATTTTCTTTTATCCTCTAAATATTTCTCAGACCACAATTTCTCTTTAAACTTAGAAGTAACAATATTTTTAATGTTATTAATATTGTGCAATGCAACATTTTTGTCGATATCCCAGTGGTTTAACTAGGCCCTTGTATATTTATACCAACCTTGCTTGAGCCTTAGGTGGTTTTGACTGGAATTAAAAGCTAGCTTAAGAAGTCTATGGTCTCCCATGTTATTTGTCACATGCCCCAATTTGTAAAACAATTTTATGTTATTGAGGAACATTATGTTATATTTTATGCTAAGTTTGTAATTGATGACCAAGTGGGGTCAAGAATAATTAATGTATTTCAGAATATTTTATTAATAAATAAATAAATGATGAGACAACATCTTAGGGAAGCTGTTAAAAGAGTGTTAACTAGTCACTTGGTCGAGGAGACTGGGTGGAGAGTATATTGACAAGTGGTAGCATCCTCAAACTACTTCTAACTGTTGTAGGTGGCAACTTCTCTATATTTGTGGTCATGATTCCCCAAGAAAGTGGAATTGGAGCAGGTGGCTCATTAAGTAAAAACTGAACCAGAAGACCTACGCATTATTATAAAACTTCCCATTGAAGATAGCTGAGGCTGCTCATTATGGAATAGTGATCATTCAGTGTGAATGAAGTGCACATGAGAAATTCGATGGAGGGGATTTATGGAAATGAGTTTGAGGGGTTAACTGCTGAGAACTGAACTTATGCAGCTATTAGGTTGAAGTTCTTACTGCTATAAGCAGGTTTGGATTACTGCTGTAATTTGACCAGTTAGGTGACACAAGGTCTTAAGGATACATTCTCCACCTAGTACTCTACCAGGAGGACCAGGAAACAACCTCGAGGGTCCTGAGGAAGTGTAGACTAAACTTTCTTCAGAAGTTGGTTGGGAGGAACAACCTCCTTAAGTTGTTGTCACCTCATCATTTGACAGGTTTTTATTTGTTCAGGTTATTTATAATTATATAGCGTTTTCAGTAAATGTTTACTAGTTTTCCAAGGATATGCATGTTATTATTTCATTAGGGTTTATGCAGCAAAGAGTATTGTGTATTGATAAACTTAGTGATTTGTAGATGATGTTAAAAACAATAGTATTATGGGAAAGTGAAAAGTAAATGTAAATAAATTACAATACTATATTTTTCCACGCCTTGTATAGGCAGTACTCTAGTACAGCTGGTTGTTTAAGCTGAATAAGTAGATTTGTCCATTACTCTCTATGAAAAATGCAAATGATTATTTACATAGTTTTTATGTGATTCATTTATAGAAAACTAGCAATACTTACTCTATCTACCGAAAGTATCTGTAATATCTAATTACAGGAAAATAATAGAGTATACATTAGTCACTAGTAGTCATATTAATGACAGAACTATTACTAGTAATAATATTTATTCTAAACACAATAAATAAAGTCAAATAAACAAATATAGGAACATTAAAAACTGTATTTAGGGTTTTAACCTTGCTAGTAATTCATAGGTCTTTATAATAATTTCCTAGTTCATATTTTATTTTTTGTTTTCAAAATACAGAGGTTGTTTTTACTGTAACCCTCAAGGTTTATTTAGGGTTTAGAGGAGGTAGGTTTTATCCCTAAAAACAAACTTCCACATTCTTAATCATAGTAAAAAATTTAACAGCTATAAGTAATTATTACCGAAAGTAAAAATAGAAAATAGAGCTAAAACCATTTCTCATCACTGAACTATAGGTTATCTAAAAGATAATAACCATTTGAAGAGAAAATAGAGTAGATTATTCACCTAATATCATGTTATAACTTCTATACAGTAAACAAAATCATTATAAATCATCTATATTAAATGAAATTATAAAGTAAATAATACTGTTAACAAATTAGTAAAGAAAAATAAGATAAGAGTAATGGCATATGGCCTTTATAAATATTGGTCGAGGCTAAGTCTGCCTAAAACAAACTATACAAATATAAACGAAACAGAAAATTGAATGGTAACCAATACTTTCATACCGTATGTCTAGTTACAGGTCTCGTTGGATAAAACTACCAATCAAAGACTACTTAAAAATTGTAGGTAATCAGACAATGGTCGAAATAGTATCAATATGGCTTAAGCCACATGTGAAAAAATTTAAACTTTTACATCTTCTTAGGCCATGTAGGCTCTGTGACAAAAACTTTAAGTCTCGATTTCTTAAGCCTTAAACTCTCTTACTTTTTAATAACCTCTAGGGTTTAAAAGTCCCATAAAAACAAAATTATTAATAAGTAAAAAACTAACAAGTAAAACCGAGGCCAAGTCCATAATTGGCAGCGAAGCTTTCCCATTTTGTTTCAAACCACCATAACACCAATGCAGGAGAAACATTCAGCATGCCCAGGGCTTACCAGGGCCTGCGTAAGTGGAATTTGAAGGAACCAACTCGATTCCAACATCTAGAGTGGTGAAGAAAACCTGCAAGGAGCAACCATCGAGTGGTTACAAACCTTTTATTAAATTAAACCATTCAAAATTCACTTAAATTGAAAACCCGTGTTAAGTCGTTACCTGTTAATTGTTTCTTTTTGAATGAAGTTGAGGAACTGGCCACCTGAGACTGCTTATTGGCACCTTGCCAGAAACTAAGAAGACGCGGAGTCATGAACCGAAAGGGAAACGAGCATTAATCCAACGAGAATGAAGAGTACCCTTTTATAAAATCTATCCATTGTTTATTTTCTGAAATAGCAAAGAAGAAAAATAGTTTCTACACCCTCAGTAAGCTACAACAATCTTTAAGCTTCGAAGACTACCTTATCACCTCACTAAGACAAGCTCATAGAATTTCGATGGAAGATAGTTGCAGAACAGAGGTCATTATAGGGTTATGGTGGCCACAAGGTCGCAGCTCGGCCACACTAGTCTATGTACTACTTGCAATGCGGAAAGAAGGGTTAGGGTATTTCTTTTAAGTCAACTCGAGGTGTGGACAAAACATTCCCACGTGTCCATGAAATTATTCCTCATTTAGGGTGGCGTTTCATTACATGGAATTCATTACATATCAAATACCTATAATCATTAAACCAATGCAATTTATATGATTTCCAATAATGTAATATTACCATGTTATCGATATTTAGTGTATCAACTATAGGATATAACATGAAATTTTCTTCTAGGGTTTCTTTGTTAATAAATCAAGATAAGATAGTTATGTCTATTAGCTATGTTTGATTAAAATTATGAGAAAGACATATATTTACTTTTAAACCATAGTAAGAAGGAGAGCTAGTGATTCTCGGACTTAGACTTTGAACTTGTTAGAATTGAAAGAGTGTTTGGTTAACTAAGAACCAAAATGATATAAGAAATCTGAGTGAAATTCTAGCAACTCAATAATGAATTTATAGATAAAATTAAAAGTAATTTGGTTATTCATTGAGAGAATGTTGTTTATAGAGCTCTATAATGAAGGTAATTACGATAGACACCAAACAGTATTGAGTGATCTAAGCATCAAGATGTGAACTATGTTCTTTCTATTTAAACTTAAATTACAATTACTGTAAACAAGAATACAAGTGTTCATTAGCATTTTAAATTATAAGCATCCAATTGATTTGAGGACATTTGATAGTAATTGATCATGAATTTTTGGACTCATACATATGTAGTTTGGTTTTAACATCTTTACAAAGTTTTAACAACATAATCAAAGTCAACATTACCTCTTATGGAGTTAAGCTACAATTAAACTTTCTAAGTCTAGCATCATATTCATGCTAGGGAAGTATCTTCTTGACCTGAATATAAATATTATTTTTACTAGAACTTAAGCTTACATGTTAAAACCTGTAAAGAACCATCAGTCCCACTATGTTAGCTAGAAGCTAAGTAAGCCCCGATCACCCTAAGAACTTTTCCCTACTTGACAAAAAAGAAAAACAATAATAAACTTAGCATTAGTAAAAGACATAATATCTTTTCTACTTTCTGGAAAAAGTTTACAACCATTAAACAGTGCTAACACAACTTGTTCAAATAAGCCTTTTAGCTATACATAATCTAATAAATAAGTAATCCTTGTTTCTCTTACAAACTGTTTGCTTATCTGAAATCAGTTAGTGGTGTAATAGCATTGACATTTGACATTTTATGTCAAATGAAAAAAATTAATTTTTTTTACGAATTTTTGAGTTATTACATTATTGATTTTGTGTTTGTACAATAGGAGTCTAGTCATAAATAGGCTCTCGATAGGGGAAAGACCCACTTTTATAAGTAGAATAGGGTATGGTGTATTGATTTTAATTTTGAGGTTATATGTTATAAAGCACTTCTTGATTTGCTCAATCTTCCTCCAGAATTCTCTAGAGATGTTGCAACCCCAAACCTCACAACCATACAAGATAATAGGAATGACTAAAGTTTCCAAGAGGAGCTTCTTTTTATCCCACATCACAAGGTTTGCTGCTTTAGAATTATTTTCAAGATCAAAATAAGCTTTAAACCCTCCATTAATCATTTTCTCAATGCTATAGTTCCAGTTGAGTTTGTGATGAATATCAATTCCTAGGTATTTGTAAGAAGACACTTTCTCCAAGTTGCTATTGTCATACACAAAATTAGCGTAAGGGTCCTTCTTGGATTTGATAATAATAAATTTTGATTTGTCAGTGTTGACAATCATACCCATGGTAGAGCAGAAATCCTTAAGCAATTGAATTTTCTTATCAAGATCATACAGATCCCTTTCCAGAAGAACGATATCGTCAGCATAGAGAAGAAGGATGATGACTATCCCAGCTAAGAATGTTCCAGCACAACTCGCTTCCTCTAAACAACCTTCTAGCTTATCGATGTAAATGCCAAATAGGGTAGGGGAGAGGGGGAAACCTTTTTTTACTCCGATATTGAACTTAATATCTCTTGACCACCCCTCGTTTCTCTTAAACTTGGCAATTACATTCTCATATAACCTTATTGAGGCAGCTCTCAACTCGAAAGGAACCTTTAGCTCTTCTAATCTATTCCAAAGGTTATTTCTAGGTACTGTATTGAAAGCCTTTCTAAAGTCCACAAAGCAACAAAAGAGATTGGACTTATCATTACGACACTCCTCCATAATGGTCCTAAGGGTAACAAGGTGGTCCGTTGTTGAGTGCTGCCTTCTAAAACCCACTTGGCCTTTATCTTGTTTTCCTTCACTTTCAAGCCATTTGTTGATCTTATTTTCCAAAATAATACCATATAACTTGGATAAGAGGGGGCTAACCACAATTTTCTGATAATTAGAGGGGTTATTTGTATCTCCACTTTTAAAAATAGGGATAATGAGGCTCTGAGTCCAAGGTTTAGGGAACCCTTACTTGACTGCTTGATCGAAAATCTTGTGGATGTGGGGGATGAGGAAAAAGCCTCCAATTTTTAATATTTTTGCATGGTAACCTTCAATGTCCTTATCTTTTCCATTTTCCAAACACCTAACCCCAAAATATATGTCTTCTAATGAGAAAACTTCTACCGTTGTGAACATGGTTTCAAAGTTGTCTATGACATTCAAGGAATCATAAATATTTTTAAGATAGGAATTCCAGTCGTGTAAAAAAATTCTAATACTATATTTAGTTTTTCTAGTTAAAATATGCCTCCAGAATTTCTTAGGAGCCACCTTAGAGAGGTGTAAGACATTTTCTTGTCTTTTATGAATATATTGCATTTTTTTCCTTTTAGTTAGGGCTTTGTAAAATTTTACTTTGTCAATTTTAAGAGACTCATCCTTAATTTCTCTCCTCGCACTTTTACAATCTTTATCATACCAAGGGTTGGTTTTTCTAGTTCGTCTATTACTTGAGACTTCAATTGACAACTTGTTAATAGAATGTGATTGGGTTGCAGTAAAATTATGATAGAGATATTCTATGTTGTTTATACTTGATAAATGAAGCAAATTAATTTTTAAATAATTTAGAAAAATATCATTTTTATTTCTATCAAAGATCAAGTTCTTTTGGCTATAAGGATTATCTTCTATGGGATCTCTATGCATGACAAAATTGAGAGTTACAATTAAAGGTCTATGATTTGATTCAGGCTCGTGGTCCTTTAGGATTTCAAAATTGATTATTTCATTGTATAAATGGATATCAGAAAGAACGTAGTCTACCATGCTGCTAGCAAGTCCATGGATACAAGTCATCTAGATAGAATTGGACCACTTCTTTAGACCGTTGCAAATTATGAGATCTTGAGCACTACAGAGCTTAAATAGCTTAGAGCCAAACAAATTTTTTCCTAACAAGCTAGAGTAATATCTTCGTCTAATGAAAGAGGATTAGGTTTGGAATAATTGCTTACAAGAATAGCTTGGTTGCTTGAAGTACGAGCATTAAAGTCACCCATTAAGAGGATATTACCTTCATTCCTTAGGCTAGAAATATCATTCTCTAAACCATTGTAAGGACAATTTTTATCTAAATTTTTTTTCTTATAGAAGTTAGAATTAATAGGGGGAAAATAACATATTGCTATGTAGGTTTTTTTTATCATTAATGTCAGAAATCTCTATTCAAATATACTGGTTGTAAGGGTCTTTTTTATAAATCCTAGCCTGGGGGGAGATGTTCTTCCTAATGTAACAAGATATACCTCCAATGCCTCTGCGATAGGATCGTTTGTTCCAGAATGACCAAAGTATAAATCCATATATGTTAGGAACCTTAGATTCTTCGTGCTCCCAAGTTTGACCTAACAATATAATATCAACTTCATTCGAGATCCAACTTAGCTTGGGGACTTTGTTCTAAGGGAAGCCTCGACAGTTCCAAGAAGAATCTGGGGTATGTTGAATTGCTATTTATTACTATATTTTTGGTTTCTATCTCTAATAACGGCTTTTCTATTTCTGATTATTGCCCATTTTCCTTCCTTCCTAGCTTCTTTTACTTTTTTGACCTTCTTTCATAATTTTGCTTGATCTTCTCGGATAAGATCTTCATTTATAAATATTCCTGTTCTTTTTAGACTTAATGTTTTACTAAGTATATCATATTTATGGTCAGTAGAGCTCACCTTTTTTCCGATTAGCTTTTCTTTATTCTCAATTAATTTTCCAACCTTGTTGCTTCTGTGAGACATGTTGTTTCAATTTGTAATCTATTATGTAATTATGTCTGGGATATGGCTAACGTATCTTCGTTTATCTCCTCTTTCAAACTGAATATTATAAGGTTCAAGGCCCTTTTGTTACGCTCAAGGTCTAATTCTATCAATTTTTTCATTTCCTCTTTAATGAGTTTGATGTCGAGTTTACCTACCACACTAGTTAGGTTGAGATTGTTATTAAATTTTGCTTCTAGTTCCTTAATCATGACCTTCATTTTAATACTTTTTAAGGTTTTATCTTCTCCTTATTGGGATGTATGTTTGGTTTTTATCTTGGCTTTGTTTTTCTATTACATGTAATCTAATTTCCATTGATTCCATTTTATTCTCTAGTATTTTTATTTTATTTTCTATTTGTTTTTGGATCTTGTCTTCAAGAGATGTAAATTTATTTTTTTAGCATGGATTCTAACTCAGTTTGTAACTTAGCCCGCATAGGTGTGGCTCATTGGCGGTTCAGTTGTTATGAACCCTAAGCCCAGATGGAAGTCACCGTAGTTCAACATAGCATGGCACTACAGTTCTAATAATGTGCACCATAGAGATTTCATAGATCACTAAACCCACCTTTCAGAGATCGCCAAACCTAGATTGCTAGTTCAAATGAAGTTGAAACATAAGAGCTTCAGATCGAAAATATGCCCGAGCTTCAGATCTCCAAACTCAGATCGCTAGTTCATATGAAGTTGAAACGTAAAAAGCGTTGAATAATAAGCGTTGAATAATAGATGGTAGTGTCAGCGATCTTTAATATATTTGAACCTCTGTCACTTCACATCTACAATAAGCGGTGATCTCAAGATCACTAGTTTAGATGCAAGAGTTTGCAAATCGCTCATCTTGCGCTACAAATTCATAAAAAGCTACAGATTCTAGTTTCATTAAGCTATCACAATCAAATCAAGAGATTCACGCTACCCTTGCATGATGCAAGGATGTGTTTTTTTTATTATCGAAAAGACTATGCCTGAGCTTCAAATCGCAAAAGCGCTGAATACCAGATCGCAGTGACCTTGAATAGATTGGCAAACTCACATCGCTACCACACCAGCTCTACTAATTGTGAACTTCAGATCGTCGAAAAGATAATGCCTGAGCTTCAGATCTCTAGTTCAGATGAAGTTGAAACGACAAAAGTGTTGAAAACGAGATCGCAGTGATCTTGAATAGATTGGAAAACTCATATCGCTACCACGCCATCTCTACTAATCGTGAATAGATGTGAACCTCCGTCACTTCCTATCTGCAATGTCACTCCGATCGCAGTGATCTTGAAAGCAGAATAAATGAAAGCAAAATATAACTGAAATTACGATCTGATTAAGCTTAAAATAAAATCTCACTTAAAGATGAATTTCAAATGGTAAATTGAAAATCCCTTCTACCAAGAGCAACTAGAACTTATTTTAGAAATGAAATTTCCAACAGAAGCCGCTTGGTGAGCTCTCCATCATGTATTTGTGCGATCTGGTAGTCCTTTCTTTTGTGATGGCAGTGGTAAACTCTTTGAAGAAAATAGGTGATATCCTCTGGTTACGATTCGATCTGGATATAGATTTATTAGCTATTCACCTTACACATTAACTAATCCTTTCATGATTTTTTGAACATGAGCTTACTGGTTCTCAATATAGCTCCCGCTCATAAGTAAGCCTCATGCTACATCAGTTCAGATCGACTGGCAGTTTCCCATTCACGGTCATAGGCAAGTCCCTTCTGGTTGTTAATGGATCCTAGCCATCATATGCATCCATGCATCCATCCTGTGCTAAGTGATCCACCAGTTGCTCTCGGGAGAGGACATCCTACTTAGAATACCAGCGAAATGATCCACTTCCCACTCCTCCGGGTTGGACATCTTCTTCACTCCTCCGGCTTGGACAACTTCTTGAGTGTTTTATTTTTTCTCCTGGTTTTTCACTGTGGTAAATGCATGTAGTCGCCTCGAATCTATTTTGCAAACCATTACCTCGCAAGTAAATGGAATTTTATTTTTTATTTTTTATTTTTTATAAAAATTGACATTAATATTATTAAGTTTTGTTAATAATGTTTTGTAAAATATTTTTATTAATTTGTCTTTGCCTATATTTATATTAATTTGTTTTTTGTGTAAATGTTTTTATTAATTTATAATATTTTTATCATTTTTTTTTCTGTACTGGCTATTAATGTCCAAAATGAAAGGGGCAAGTTATAAACAAATAACTTGATCGCATAAAATTATGTTAATAAAATTTACAAAGTAAATTTGTTTTTTTTCACAATTATATTAGTAAATTTTACATTAATTTTGGCTTGAAACATTGAGAAAACATTTATTGTTTCTTTAAAAATAATCAACAAATTCATAAAGACAATTGTAAGGCTATATGGGCTAACTTCTTTTTGTATATTTGGAAATGGATTTGTTTCATATAAATTTGTGTTTTTAAAAGATCTAGCAAGTTCTTATTTTTATTTTTTGAAAATGATTTTGTTTTATATATATTTATATTTTTGAAAGATTTTGTAAACTTTCTTTTATATATTATAAAAATTGGAAATAATTTTGTTTCATATTAATTATGTTTTTTTAAAGATTTAGTAAGTAGCATTTTTTAAATTAGGTAGACAAGTTATTAAAAGAATATTATATCAATTTTATATAATTAATATATTTTTATCTATATAATTTGAAAAATAAATAAAAGTTATTTGTAAAATTTTATATAATATGTTTTGATGTAGAACTGTTTTTAAAATTTTATATATTAGTAGTTTTATATATATATATATAAACTTTTTCAGATGTTTATAATGTTAGTTGAATATCAAAACTAATGTTATTTTAATGTTAAATTTATTGCTCATCAATTGTTATTTTTTAAAACATTAACTTATTTTTTTCATAAAATATAATTAGTAAAACTGAATTTATTTAAATATCATACAACATGCAAATCATATTATGTTTAAAAATTAACATTTTACACATTTCAATCTTCACATTTAAATATTTTATAAAATATTACAATTTTTTTGAATTAATATGTATATATAGTTTTTTGGGCCTAAAATTACATGAGTTTTAAATGACAAGACAATGCATTAATTAAGAGTATTCATTTCAAAAATTATTATTTTTTAATTAATTTAAGTTGTGCACAAAAATCATTGAATTAATTATTTTAATAGCGCTCATTATTCAATTGTAAAATTATTTCTAAAATTAATTTAAGTTGTGCTACAAAAATACTTAAATTAATTATTTTATAAAGACAAATTTTGTTTATGTTAAACATTAATTTCATTTCTCTATTTCTATTCTTTAAAA
Organism: Pseudotsuga menziesii; assembly: GCA_001517045.1. Taxonomy (NCBI): domain Eukaryota; kingdom Viridiplantae; phylum Streptophyta; class Pinopsida; order Pinales; family Pinaceae; genus Pseudotsuga; species Pseudotsuga menziesii. The sequence continues at coordinate 227,557 of LPNX010240503.1, forward strand.
AATTTATTAATTAATAAATAAAATTTAAAAAATGTGTATTATTTACATCATAAGACAATTGAAAGATATTACCCATTAATTTTCTAAGAAATACGATCATTTCATTTTATTTAAGGCATGTGTTTTTAAAATGTGATACTTGTATTCTCTAAATTTATCATATTTAATTATAAGGCATTTCTCCATCTGTCTCGTGAATTTTTTTTATTTTAAACATGGTAACTTATAAAAAAGAAAAAAGAAATGTCTCAAATCGGTCGACCTAAAAAGCATGGAAGACAAACAACACTTGTTGATGCATTTAAATTGAAGCAACATAATATAAATAATGAAGAAAATGTTGATTTTGAGCTAGATATTAATATTGAAGAAGAAGATCCTCGAGAGAAGAAAGAAAAATGGGTAGCTCCTAAAAGGTCATTTAAACATGGATGAAAGTTAATACACAAATGGGCATATCCTATAATAGGTCCAAATGGGGAATATCACATAAGTGTGCTTGGTGTTTTAAAATCAAAGGAGATACACCATATGCAAGGGAAGGAAGTTGTACCATCCAATTAAGTGGATTAAATTGTCATGTTATTTTTGAGGCTCATAAGCGTTCAATTCAACTACTGGAGGGTGAATCAAGGAAAACATGTTTGTCCATAACCAAACATATTGTACTCATGGTAGATATTGAGAAATATAGAATAATCAGTGTCATGAAAACCATGTATTTTGTTGCTATCAAAGATTTACCTTTGGCCAACAAAGTATACTCTTGGTTGGGAAAATATGCAAAGAGACATGGAGAACTTAAAGGTTTAATGGAATCATTTCAAATTGACACGTTGCAGGTACTTCAAATTCATCACATCCGACGAATTTCTAGGGGACAAGTGATGAACAAGCTAAACTTGTAAAAATTATGTGAGCATTATTACAAGAATGGAAACATGATAACATAAAAATGTATGAAATCAACACAATGTTTCAAGTGCAATTTTGTATTCATTTGCTAGTAGATGTTCTAACTGAATTCAATATTTCAACTGAATCAATTTTGTATTCATTTGTTGGTAGATAATCTAACTTAATTAAATAAGTTAAGCCAACGGTTTCAAGAAGAACATATTGATATAACATTTATTGGTATGCAATTAGATGTTCTTATTGAACTTCTTCGTAGAATATTCTTGTGAGATATGTTTGGAGCAAGTTCTCAACATGTTTCATATTTATTGAAGAAAGCGGAACAAGAAAAGTTGAATTTTATGAAAATATAGGTGATTCACATGTGGATTTGTTAAGATTTGAACCTATACATAGCTCACTTGGTTCAGATTCTAAGCTCCTTCGTGGAGTGCATCCTTTGTTGTGTATTCACCGTGTAGCACATCGCGAGGCATTAGCTATAACATATGCTTCAAATTATTTTCCTGAATTTAATTATATTGATAAGTTGGCCAACAAAGTATACTCTTGGTTGGGAAAATATGCAAAGAGATATGGAGAACTAATGGAATCATTTCAAATTGACACGTTGCAGGTACTTCAAATTCGTTACATCCGATGAATTTCTAGGGGACAAGTGATGAACAAGCTAAACTTGTAAGAATTATGTGAGCATTATTACAAGAATGGAAACATGATAACATAAAAATGTATGAAATCAACACAATATTTCAAGTGCAATTTTGTATTCATTTGCTCGTAGATGTTCTAACTGAATTCAATATTTCAACTGAATCAATTTTGTATTCATTTGCTGGTAGATGTTCTAACTTAATTAAATAAGTTAAGCCAATGGTTTCAAGAAGAACAGATTGATATAACATTTATTGGTATGCAATTAGATGTTCTTATTGAACTTCTTCGTAGAATATTATTGCGAGATATGTTTGGAGCAAGTTCTCAACATGTTTCATATTTATTAAAGAAAGCAGAACAAGAAAAGTTGGATTTTAATGAACATATAGGTGATTCAGATGTGGATTTGTTAAGATTTGAACCTATACATAACTCACTTGGTTAAGGTACCGTGGAATATTGTATTCATTTGAGTAAAGCATTTGTACAAAAGTTGATTGATTGTCTCAATGACAGGTTTATATATTTTCCTACATTCAATGTAGCAAAACTGTTTAGTACTCGTTCATACTTTGAAGAAGAGGATGAAAGAGATTCTGAAACAAAACGATGGTTGAGATGCCTATGCAAAAAAAATGATACTGGAAACACACCAATAATTGATATGGAAAATGTGAAGGTGAATTGGAAATTTTTACTATTACTCTGCATCGGGCATATTCAAAGAAAACCATGATTGGAGCATGGGAGCAATGTGGAGGAGAACCTAAGTGGTGTGAATCATATCCAAATTTAATGAAATTGTGGAAAATTATTCTTACCATTCTTGCTAGCACAACTAGTTGATAGATCTATATTTTTTCTAGAAACATTAGAAACGTTAATGTTTGTATTTGTATGAGCACCTCAAGACTTACATGAGGTAGATTGGAATGCAATTTATGAAACTTGGACTACAATGAAGACACGGAGACCTATTTCACTAGGTGAAAGAAATTAATATGTCGTAATGTTTTATTCCAATTTTTTAATGTTTAACATTTTGAATAATATATTTAAAGAAGTATCCCATGTTATTAAATGATTATATTTCAATCTTATGGGAAAATAATATATTTTGATGATTATAAGTTAAAAGTTTTTTTTTTTGAAATTAATATGTTTTGGTTATGAAATTTTAAATCAATTTTTATTTTCACATGAAAAAAATAAATTTTTTTAGCCTTTCAACAAACAAGGAATATTAATAAGTTAACCCTTCATATTGAAATATAATCCTACTTTTCAAATTTGATCCATGGTTGCATGTCGATTCAATAGTTTGTAACTTGGTAAAACAAAACAAAATCAAAGCTGAGGTAGGATACAAGTGATACAATATTCGGAGTAAAAAATATGGACATTCAAAGAAATAAGTTCGAGTAAGAGGCGGAAAAGCAGAGGTAAAGTAGGTAAGAGGTGGACATGCAAAGGTAAAGTAGGGATGACATTCTTACTAACCAGAAATTTCAAACATGGAAGATCATGCCACTGCTAGGTTAGATTTTCCATAAGAAAAACATTTTTAAGATGAGTGGTTCTCTCAAGTAAAACAAAAACTTATGCGAAGAAGAGCTGCCAAGTATGGAACATTAAACTAGGTGAAAGAGAAGAGCCTTACTGGAGAAATCCATAGGAAAGGAGGAATGCCTCGTTGACTAAAAATGATTGGAGAAAAAAGAAGTCGTTCACGAACTGGAGGTCAAGTATAGATTAAATATGGAAGTCAAGACGAATAACCTATCCCAAAATAGCGAACACCAAAAAATGAATGGATCTAAGTATAAATCAAAGGTTTGTTGTTTTTATTTTATTTTACAGGAATCGAAACCAACAAATAATCATAAGCATTCGATGGTTGTGGGGTTTACCTATAATCTTAGCAGAAATGAAAACAAATCCGAGTGGAAGGTCGATGCTTTTAGGAAACAGTTCAAGCACAAAGAACTCTTAGTCTAGATTGGATTTGATTATAATATTTGAATTTAAACCTCAGTTCATAAAGGACTTGTAATAACTTTTCTATTGGATTCAATGTGTATTCAATAAATTTTGGGTTTGAATAAAATACCTACAATCTTAACTCTTCAAGGGACTTGAATCAAAACCATTTTTAAAATCCAATGAAAAAATTTCAATAATAATACTTTATAGTTTTCTAATGGTCGAGTCGATGGTTTGATGGTTCATAAAATTTAGTAAAAGAAAATATCATATTAATATAGAAGATACATCATAGTCACAATAATATTTTGATAAAATAATTTAAGAAAATTTCATAATCTGATTAAGAGTTTAATTATTTGGAATCCTTCGATCGATTAGAGGAACTTACTTGAAAACAAAAAAAATACTTGGAGAATGAGTTCCTCCGAACAATAGAAGAGCGTAGCACTATTGGGAGCTCAATCCCCCGAGATGGATCACAACCATGCATATTAGAAGACAAGGAAAAGATTCCATGCGAAAGTGTAACAACTAATTAATAAATACATAAATATTAAATACAAGTAGGATTTCATAATTTGATTAAGAGTATAATTATTTGGAATTCTTCGATCGATTAAAGGAACTTACTTGAAAACAAAAAAAATACTTGGAGAATGAGTTCCTCCAAACAATAAAAGAGAGTAGCACTATTGGCAGCTCAATTCCCCCCTCAGATGGATCACAACCATGCACACTAGAAGACAAAGAAAAGATTACATGCGAAACTATAACAACTAATTAATAAATACATAAATATTAAATACAAGTAGGATTAATAATTAATGAGAGGATGAGTGCGGGCCAATAATTTTATATTCACCATATTACCTATCATCATATCTTTTATCATTTTATATTATATCACAGTAATCGAATATTTACATTATTTACATTGGATTTTCCCTTGAGAAGTGAGGAAAAATCACTTCATTGGCCTTTCTCAGTCCACTATGATTCAAGCCCTTGGTCAAGCATTCATCATAATTTTTCTAGATCCTGGTCCTTGACCAGAAATTGGGCCCTTGGCCTCTCCATCCCCAAATCATTCCCACACCCCTTCAGGTAGCTCTCCCCAAATAACGCCTCCTTCCCTTGCACTCACCTTGCTGCATCCCCCATGCAGCTACCCTTCTCCTCTTGTCATCCCCACATATACGCTCCATCACCAAGACACCACCCGACCTATGTTCCACCACCAAGACACCACCCAACCTACCTCTGCCCTTCACTTGTTTCTCCCATGGCCTCCTTTCCTATCCCTATCCACGTGCACTCTGATCCCTGTGCACTTACTCCCGTCCCTGCCCTTTCTCCACCTCTAACCTCCATCCTACATGCACATATCACGACCAGCGATCAAATTTGAACCTGTCCCAGCCCTTCCAAAGGGGTTTAGCCCGTCCCTGAAGTATAAAAAAAAATTTACCCGTCATAAAAAATTCAAATTTTTTATTTTACTCGTCCACAATGAAGGGCTAATTTAACTTCAACATTTCAAAGGAAGGGTGAGTTTTTAATTTGACCATCAAAATAATTTTTGAATTAGAGGTAGAGCCTAGAGGCTGCACACTACGAATCTGCGAAGATCAATTTATGCCCTGTCAGTAGTGGTCACTGTGGTCACCGGTGAGTGCCATGTGGTCATCTGCCCAATAATAATCCCTTATTTATTGATGTATTTATTCGGGAATCCACATTAATACATAGTGTATTATTTTATAATTTATATTTGGAAAATTCCAAGTTCCGTTCCGAATCCTCTAGCTCTAGTTTCTTCGTATATCTAGCTTATTAATGGGCTATACTCTGGAAGAGTGGACAGTCGAAACTTGGAGTTGGAAACCATTAAATCTGTCAGATCGCATTATGCTGTCGGCCGAAACTTGGAGTTGGAAACCATTAAATCTGTCAGATCGCATTATGCATAGAAGCATAGCTGATTCGTGAAGTCAAGCGGTCTTCACTCAGCCTTGATTCGGGAAGATTTGACGGCGACAACTTATTTGATATAGTAATTGTAATTAAGCTTGTTACGACAACTTGGAAAGCCCAATGCATTATGCCATTGCAAATTTGCAATTCGCCAATCGCCCATCACCTTCAGGATTTCATGAATCCATAGACTTATAGAGTCCTGTGCAGTTGTAACGTGTGTTAATAAATTTTAATTTTCAGCTAAAAGTTACACATACTAGCCTAAAAATCTATTTAAAGACACTTTTTCATACATTTTCTTTTCAAGATTTTGTAAAACAACCGCTTAAGCAATTTGTGAGCTTCGTGAGCTTGCTGATTTCCTCAATTTTCAGAGTCTTGGATTTTTTCTGAGCTCAGGCATTTTTCTATAATGTAGTTTGTCTATTGTTTCTTTGCCAGAATCTATGAAGTTTGTTTTACCAGAATCTATAGAGTTTGTTTTAGCTACATAAAACACATATCTATTGTACCCGTTTCTACATATCTTCCATACAATGGATTATGGAGTCGTGAGTCCTTAAGGCTCATTTAAATGTTACTAGTTGCAGCTTGCCATCATTCAGTTGAGCACAGTCCTACGGTCTACCTAGATTATACTATTTTCTATCTGCAGTATAACTATTTTTAAATTCATTCCGCCCTCATTGTTTCTCATCTGAAAATGTCCCTCCCATGAACATAGTGCTTATCCAGAGGGATTAATACATAATAGGGACTTCTTTTCCCTACCTATGCAGGAAATCTATGCAGCGTATCCTTATATTATATTCGCTAAGAATTCTGAGAAAAATATTCTCATTAAAGCACTTATTGGACAGAAAGATTAATATGAACTCTTAAGGGACTTCTTTTCCCATGTATTATTTTTACCTCCTTATATTATTTACTTTTATTGAGATAGATGGGATGGCCTTATGGTACCCTCCATTCTTTAGGGATGAAGATAGATCATATTTTTTAGAGCGGTAGAATGGTTCTTTAAAGGACCAGAATCAACAGAAAGGAAAGGAATGGTAGCAAGATAAAGGTTCCATACACTTTAGGCACTAAATAATGTTTGCATACAAGATAATTTTTTAAGGCTCATATACAAAAGGTTTTATTTTTGTTTATTTTTAGGTGTCATTTTTGTTTTTAAAAACACTAGTAGCTGGTCTACTTAACTTAATTTACAATTTTCAAATGAAGGGTTAACTTAATTTACAATTTTCAATTGAAGTGCAATTATTTTTATAACCTTTGACCTTTGAAGGGTTGGATAGTTACATTCCCTTCCAAAAAAAATTAAGACCAGCCCTTCAAATTTGACCACTTATCATGACGCCTCTCTCTTCTCCCTCCTCCTGCTCATGCCCCTCCTTCCACTACTCTCCAACCTTCCTTTTGGAACCCAATGTCTCCCACCTACCTCGCTTGTCCCTTCCTCGCGCGCCTGCCGCTCACCCTCGCGTGCTCCCTCCTCCTGCTCACGTCTCCCTACCACTCCCATTAACTTCCACCTCAAAACCATTCCTACATGCCAATTCATGTGGCGCTTCCTCCTCTCACACCACCCTCAAGCTCACCCTCCACGCTCCAATGCTTCTTTCGCCTCCATTCTTCCACCCATTTGAAACCCTAAATTCCATTATTTCAAAAATATAAAAAATATAATAATAATATTATTATTAAATAAGAATATTATTATACTATATGTTACAACATATGCAAACTTTTAAAAATATAATAATATTATTATAATTATTATTAAAATTTAATTTTTTTATTAATATCATAATATTAATAATTATATTTAATAATTGTAATAATTATAATTATTATATAAAAAAGGGAAATATAACAAATCAAAATTAGGAAAGAAGACACAACTGAAATGGAAGAGGCATATTTTAATAAAGTAGAGAAAAGATTTTTCAAGGTTCCGACAAAAGTGGTGATGGCGATGCTGAAAGTTTATGGGATATTTGATGAAAGTCCAATTGCCATCTCTATTTGTTGAGACAAAAAGGAAAATTTTATAAAAATTGATGTTGAAAATAAAGTATAAGTTCAAGAATCAATGACGAGTGAGTCAAACGAAGATCAAATAGAATTACCATTACAAATCGACGATTATCATTTTGCAACTCAATTCACCGTCACAATTATAGACAACTATCTGGTTGGAAACAATAGGAACATTCTCTGTCAATAAAAAAAATAAGTGCACCAACTTCTTCCACGAGAAGAAGAAAATAACGCTACAGGACTTCTCAGTGATAGTCCCTTTATCACAAACTACATACGAAGAATCAAGTGATGGACGATATGAAGAGTTAGAAGAAGAAATAAATCTTTTAAACAAAATCATCATGGACAAAGATAATGAGTTGGATCACATCCAAAGAAAGCAATAAAATCAAGAATTTGAGTAATGTCAACATCAACAACAAAAGGAAAACTCCAGCAACAGTATGACGAAATTAAGAAGACACATAGGTTGGAAATTATAAAAATCAACAATGTGTTATCAAGCAATACCGAAGAAATTTTTCGACTATGAAATCATAACAAAACATTAATTACGAAGATAAAAAAACCGAAACATAGTTGCAAGAAGGAACAGTCCAATGAAGCCCTCGAAGGAAGAATTCTAGAAAAGCAAGAAGAAAACTATGGCCTAAATAATCTTAATCAAGAACTAGAGGAACAAATTGAGATGTTAAACGAGGACAAAAAGTTGCAAGATGAAAGGTTTGAGAAGATTCATAGTAAGAACAATATACTGGAGAACAAAGTAGCGTAAATCCGGAAAGAAGCATCCATACTCTCCAAAAAACAAGGTCAATATGAGGAAGTAAATTTAGTCATCATCACAAATGAAAAATAAGTCTATATAGGAGAATAACAAACAGCAAGAACTCCTTATCGACACCCCAATTATAAACGTCATTTTGACCAACGACAGGGTCAAAATGAACATATAGTGAAGAGCTATGTTGTCAAACAAGCAAGAACACCAAATCAAAATACTAAACAACAAATGAGAAAACCCATCCCGCAAAGAGATCAAGTATCTCCGATAAAAATAGATCTTGGAAGGGCCACATGAGAGAGGATTCCGTAGTTCTCTTTTGGAATTTGTAACTCGTATCGTCTCATTTCATCAAGTGTCATAAATACTAAAAGAAAGGATCCAGAGATAGCCGTTCAAGAAAAAAAATTAGGCATTGCCCTTTCCTTCAATAAATCTTTGAAGACAAAGCTTCCCTTAAGGGGAAGACAATGTAACAAAGAATTAATAAATACATAAATATTAATTACAAGTTGGATTAGTAATTAATGAGAGGATGTGTCTCCTCAAATAGACAATGCCCCAGCTGTTATAAAAGTGGGCCAACAATTGTATATTCACCATATTACCTATCATCATATCTTTTATCATTTTACATTATATTTCAGTAATGGAATATTTACATTATTTACATTGGGTTTTCCCTTAAGAAGCGAGACAACCTCACTTCAATCATAGTCACAATAATATTTTGATAAAATAATTTAAGAAAATTTCATAATATGATTAAGTGTTTACTCATATTGAAACCATCGATCGATTGGAGGTACTTGGAAAAAAAATAGTCGGACAATGAGTTCCTCCCAACAATAGAAGGGAGTAGCACCACTGGTATCTCAACTCCCCCTGAGATGGATCAAAACCATGCACACTAGAACACAATGCAAAGCTTCAATGCAGAACTCTCTCTTAGAGTTCATAAAAAGCTCAGATATGGACTTATGAAAGAGAGAAACAATCAACACATGCACTCAAAACACAATTTATCCATGCACAATACGATGTCCCGTGATATCTCAATGCACCAATATATAGCTTTTGTCTAGGTCTTGTGCCATCCCAATTAAATATCAATAAATCCTTCAATGCCTATAGTTGAGGATCTTGTGTGGTTGTTGAGTTTTTTTTATTGGATTTGATTGGTAAAATATATATTTCTTTCTTTACACATGTTCTGTGTCTCATGGTGGTGTCCCCTCATATAACTGAATTCTCCAAGTGTCATTTTCCTTTTATTAATATAAAACAATAATTTATTGTGTAAAGTGTCATTCACACCTCTTGTGGGGATTTTTTATTTTTTAAATAACTCTTACAAAAATAATTGTTTTTGAAATATTTTCACAAGTATTAAAAATAAAATAACATCTTGGGGGTATCACATTTCTCCCCCTATTCTTAACATCGTACTCGATGTTGTTTTATTTTGATATCTCTTTCTTATTCCAGAACATGGAGGGATATGTCTCTCACATTTTATCCTCTATTTCTCATTTCACCTCTTTAGGTATAAGATGCTTCCATTGAAATTTAATTTGAATGATGGCCTGAATTTGTAGTATAAGTTCCTTTGTGTCAAGGATGCGTAAATGATTTGTCTAGAACCTTCCCTCAGGTTGTATTTAATCACATTCCAATTAATTACATGAGTAGCATCATGTATATATCATTTTAATAAGGAAACATGAAATACATTATGTACTTTTATACTACGGGGAGTGAAATCTCATAGGCTAGTGACCCAACCTTAGTTAACACTTCAAAAAGCGCACAATGATTGGGCTCCATCTTGGAGAAACTTCAGAAGCTCAAGGTACTTTTATTTGTTTTTTCCTTTAGACAAACATGATCTCCAACATTGAAATCTATTGGAGTTCTTTTTAAATCATCATAACTCTTCTATCGTTCTTGGGAAACTCTTAAGGTTTGTTGCACTTCCTTCACTATTTGTTCCATCTCTGTCACAAACCCGTAAAATCCATAATAAAAAAATATTTTCTTTACTATTTATTTTATCTTTGTCATAGCATGTAACTATTAGTCACATCACATTTATATTCTTCTTCACATATATTTTATGCATGTGAGATTAACTTGATATGTTTGACATTTGTATGACATGTTAGGCCCTCCATTGGCGTTTCCTTCCAGTAGTGACGACTTGGTTGTAGTCTCTCCGAGGTGATGTTTTTAGTATTTTAATTTTACTATTAATGTTTGTTTTTTTAGGACCTAAGACTAAACCAAAGGATTAGTCTTAGCTACCCTTAAAGGTTCACCCTTGTTGTTCAACCCATCCCTCATAAGGCATGTTTGTAAAAGGGAGTTTTATATGAATAATTAAAGGTTCATTTAAGTGTTAAATATGTTGAAATGCTTGCAATAGAAAATTCCTTGGACTAATATTTGATTCAGTTTTTAAACTATGATGAGAACCTTTATAAGGACTTAAGCCCAAAACTACAATTTTTTGGCCCTAGCCTCGGGATTTACACATTGTGGGATGGTATTTTATGAAGTTGGCATGTAAAAAAAGAATGGGGAGGCACAAGGGTTATGCCAGCATAGAACATTTAATGGATTGTAATAAATATTAAACCTTGGTACTTGTTATGAGTTGACAACACAATCAGGTGCATTCAATGTCAACGGACGTTCAAATGCAATGCGGTCTATGGTTTACCTTTACCCTCCATTTGTCATAATGTGGATTATAGGTTCCTTAGGGTTTTTGTGTGGCTGTTTGATTTCGTGAGGGTTTAGTCACATTCATTTGGTCGATAATTGTTTCCTTTGGAATAAAACTCAGACACTCCATGTCTGCGTTGAACCAGTATTTCCCTTGGCTCTTTACAACCTGTTAATTTTTGTTTTGTTTTGGTATATACCTAAGTTTACATGGAGGTTTTTATCTATTGGTTTTATGGAAATGTGGCCTTCATTACAACCACGGACTTCTTGGTTCATCGTGGGGTTATGAAGGAAAGCCATTCGCGTTCTTAGTATTTTGTAAAGGATTTGCAACCTGCCTAGTTTTAATCTAAGTAAGGAAGAAATTTATTCCATTAACCTTCTGCTAAATTTATTATTAAAGTTTTGAAATCCATTACCAAGTTTTAACTTACAAACTTCTTTCGTTGTGATGGAATAGGTGGAGAAAGGGAAGCCATGAGGAGCCGACCCTTGGCTCTCTACGCGACTTCATAAGGTAAGTTCTCACATTGGTTATTTTTAATATTTTTTACCCTTATAAAACTTTGATTTATTCTGACTCAGTCATTTGTGTGAATAGGTGAAGGAAGGGGAATGCGGAATCTTTGGCTCACACGTGCTTGACCCTCATAGCTCCAATCCTCGACATTCACATAAGAATCCCCATATCATTCTTTTTTATTTTATACATTTTATAGTTTATTAAACATGGTTTTTAACACCACTTGCATGTGGATGTAAGTTACTGAGCATGGCATGGAGAGAGCGGAGACAATATCAACCCTCTTCGACCTCTGTAATATCTTGAATTTTGGACCTAGCACTTATTGATTATGATGATTATCTTGATGTTTTATTTTATATTGGGTCAAAGGCTCCATTGCATATGAACATGATGATTTGTTTTATATATTGGGCGTAAGCCAATTATTGATGATATACATATATGCTTGTTTGTGTTGGGAATGGACCCTAAAGCACATGATTGATGAGATGTTTTGTGTTGAGCGAGAAGCTCTAGAGCACTTGAGTGATTGATGATTTGTGTTGAGCAAGGATCTCTGGAGAACTTGAGTGATTAATGATTTGTGTTGAGCGAGAAGCTCTGGAGCAGATGAGTACTTACCTTTGTGTTGAGTGAGAAGCTCTGGAACACATGAAAAGAAAATTGGAAGTGTTGGGCATAAGCCTTGGAGCCTTCCATGTTGTTGTTGTGAATAATATCTGGAGCATCAGATCCTTGGCCATTGTATCCCTAGGTGTATCGTACAAGTACATCCTAGAATTAGTGTTAAGCAAAGAGATCTGGAATTGCACTGAATTGTAACTCCCTGTTAAAGCATTGAGTATGGCCTTTGGTAAGCACTAGGGGTTACTAAAAAGAATTTAATAAACTTCCAAGTGAAAATGACTCGAGAAAAATATTGATCTCATCATACTTATTTATAAGTTATTAATTGAAATTTCAAATTTTTGTATTCTCATCAAAGTACTGAAGAGATACCACATTATATGAGGGAAATCCAACATGCAAGTATGTTTAGAGTTTCCTAGCCTAGTAGACCTAAACCATCTACCTACTTGACCTTAATGAAGAAGTGTCATTAAGTCTAGGGATCATGGTATATGCTGCCCAAAGAAAAATGTTAACAAGTGATATATTATTATGTACTTTATAAATGGTATGTATAAAGAGTTGAATATAATTATAATATTAATGATGAAAGAGAAAGAAAATATCCATCAAATTATTATTTATTATGAAAAGATAATAAATAGTCCAAAACCTAAAAAGTCTAATTAGGAACTAGTAGAAAGTTCCCAAGTTTAAATATAAATAATTACCCAAAGTAATTGAAAAGAGTTAAATCAAGAAACCAATGTTTCTTGATTTAACTGTCCCTTTGACTGAAAAAGTATGTCTATAAAGACTCAAGGATTCATTTTCTGCCTATTTTTCTCTCAAGTAATTCTCGGAGAACACTTTCTTGGAAGGAAAAAGGAGAACTGGTCTAGATATGATATACCCGATAGGAAACCCTACCTTAGGAGCTCTAAGATACTTGCATGTTGGAGTCTACTTTGAGGGGATCTAGATTTAAACATAGAATGGTTTTGGGTCATGGTTGGGAGGAACGTGGTAGTTCCCAAGTGATTTGTTAATAAATAACAGAGGTCAGGTCTGTCTTGAATTGTTAATGTTGGTTATTTGAATGTGCAAGTTCAGCCATAAATAGAGCTTCAACTTACAGGTATGAAGCCTTAGAATGTCTATTCTATTGTTCTAAATTAAAAGCTAGTATGCTAGGTAAATAATTACAATGCATTTCCTAACCCTATGTGTTTGATTTTCTGGTTAAAATCTGCTAGGGTTTTCATTTCTAAATATTAAATTTAGGCTGCAAATTATATCTTATGTTGTATTTACCAGGGTTTGTACATCTAAGTTTGCCTTTGTATTATTTCAATACTTAGATTGTGTTTACTGTAAACTAGTTTTATTTCCAGCTATTATATAATCTTTCTTTAGGCTTTATTACTCTGCTGACATATTTCATTTGTCAGAAGAGGCTTGTTTTAGATTTAATTAAAGATTAGTTCAGAAGTAAGAGTTAAATATATATTTATATATATGTACAAACATTTATATAAATAGTGTTATAAGCTAATATACTAAATATATTAAATATAAACTAAAGTACAAATTTAATGTTTACACTAAATCAAATATAATTAAACCATTAAAGACCTTTCAAGGTCTGTCTCATTGAATACAAATGAAATAGTAAAAAATTTCATTTAAAAATACATCATCATAAATAAACGAACAGAGTAAGCATTGTGACTATCCATTTGGTCCAAGACCGAATCTCTATTCACATGGATAAAATCCTCAGTCCTAACTAAACCATATTATAATCACATGCATGAATATTTTAAAGGTCCCTCATAACTGTTGTTTATAAACCAACCAGATAAACATTTAAAACAAATTAAGGAACCCTATAAGTTTAAACAGAGGTCACGACATCAACCTTTATGGGTATTAAAACCCCAGTCAGAGAGTATAATAATCTCCATAACATATATACTAAAAACAATAATCAATTACATATTTCTGGCACCTTTCCATATAACAAATTTAAACACCATATCACACACAAGAAACATTTTCAATTATAAACCATATCAAAATTTCTACACCGTTCCAAATAATTACAATGGGAACAGTAATAGAATCCTGTGGGAATACAAGCCCAACCCTTGTTTAATTAAAAATACAACTCATTACATCCCCCATGAATAGGATTCAAACACTGTGTATATTGTTACCAAGGCCATGCTATAGATACAACGTATGCGAGAGACATTAATAACCACAATAAAATTAATAAACAAACAACTACGCTACAACTAATTCATGTGGCTTACACTTCTATCCCTATGTTGTAAGTACGGCCTCAGCCAAATAATTATTACACAATCCATTTTAAAATCAACATACAACGACGAAGCCATTTGGCTTATACCCATGTTCTTCCACAGTCCACACTACACCATAATAAAACGATAATGGTAATTTAAACAACCCCTTAAGATACACAGTATCCACATAAGCCACAACTATAAAATAAATTACACAACATGTTTTCTAAACCAATGAAATCATAAACACTAATGAAAATCAATCACAACCATAATGAAAATCAATCACAACCACTGTGGGAAAGGATCATGCCACTCATGGCAAGGCCCCAACCCAATGCTGCCAACATTTACAGCCAAATTTAAATACTCAACACACAGACCATAAATGAAGGTGTATGCCATTTTATAAATCACCATAATAAACCAATAATGCATCATAAAATCCATCCACATACATAGTATGCATAATAACCAATGCCCATTTATATACACAATATATATTTACACAGGAAGGCCAAAATCCTAAGTAAATTATTTCCACAGTAATTCCATCATCGCAATCAAGTCCACACAGACATGCCAATGGGCTATGGAATGATTCCAAGCAATGGTGCAGTGCATGGCTTAAAAATTCCAAACTCAAAATAATGATTTACAATCAACATAAACTTATACACAGAGCCTGTAAGGGCATAATATTGAATCCATGACTTAAAATCCTAAAAGTATTTGTAAAACCCAAATCTGTTCATCACTAGCCCAAAGGTGAATTCAAAATCCCACAGAGAATCCCCAAACCAAATGACAAAACAAAATGCAGATAGGACGAGAGACATCAAGTGTAGGATTGCTGGAAAGGATTACCTTGCACCTTGGCTCCATAGTCAAAGCAACGACAGAGCTTGAGCCACACTGCTCTTCACCATACCTTGGCACCTGCAAACACTAAGCGAAACCAGAAATTCAGAAGTATGGCCATGATAGAAGCTTCAAAACAAAACAAAATCGTAGGCAAGAAACCCAAGATGAAGCTTACCTTCCAAGTCTTTAGGTCACCTCCATTTTCCCTGCGTAGAGCCAAGACCAAACCCCAAATGACAAAGTGAAATGACAAGTCCATCATGAGCCCTAAGCTTGGGATGCAACGAAAATCGAGGTGCATTAATGGCACCAGCTAGTATCCAATATCATAACCAAAAACCCACTTTTCCATAGTTAAGTTAGGTTGCTAAGATTTGGTCTCCATTGCCATGCATGGCTTAAACCCCAACATATATGGTTCAACCATATGGTATGTTCGCCACCCCATAACATATTAAATGTTTAATACATTGCAAGATTATGTTTAGTGCATAGTCCCTGCATAGTATGCGCTAGTCCGAAGTTAAATCCACAAGGCTTAACGTATATATATAACATATAAACCATAAGATTAAAGCCTTAGTGCAATGCGCTATCACTAATATTAATGCTTAGTGAACATGTCATATGAAATATTCCATGTTAGTATTTACACTTTATAAAAATCAAAGGTCTAGTTTTAAGCCAAGATCATAACCTGCAAATAAGAAAGCATAGGACATATTAATATTTTAATACAATAAACGAAGACCATAAATATACTAAGGCGTAAACAACGAAATATAAACCATAATTAAGTGTAAGAAATACCTAGGAGATTTAGTTGAGATAGCTAAATTGACGAAAATAGTATTTACCTTGTATAAATCTAAGTCGGTAAGGGACTGTAGTAAAAAACAGTAGGCCTAGTAGGATCAAGATATTCAATGCTCTTTAAATAAGACCTTGTCGCAAAGTATGATATTCATATGAAATAAAAGAGATGCCTTAGTTTGAAGAACTAAGTAAGCCTACAAACAAGTAAACGCCTTTACGTTTCAGCTCGTCATGGGAGAATGAGTCCTGGCACTCCTCCCACTTTGTTTCCACAAAAAAAGTTAAGTTAGAACTTAATAAATAATAAGTAGGACTATGCAGAAAGGACAAAGCATTTAAATCAAGTAACGAAACATACATGACAAAGGTATAATCATACGAACTAAGCAGTAAACATCGTAAGTAATGTACATCAATAATAATGACTAAAAGTAAAATGACAAAACATAAGAATAGATTACGAGTAAACAATGGTACATGTAGTGTAGGATATATTTCCACACATCAAATAATGTTCTGTATAGGTAGTTTTACTAGCCTAATTTTTTTTTTAAATTTTTTTTTGGGGGGACATTACAAGTGGTATCAGAGCCCAGTTTCAATCCTAAGAGACCTATGGGAGAACCAGGCACTTACTGCAAGGAAAATAAAGTATGATATTAAATTTGTTACTCACAAGAATCTTTTCTGTTATTTAAAGTTTTTGAAATTTCAGGAAACTTTTACTAAACAGTTTAGTTTATGAACATTGAGGAAGATAACAGCTGTCAAGGCAGAATGAACACCCCCACCCCAAAAGGAGAACTAGTGGTGGACCTGAATTTAGATATTTTGGAGACTATACACAGTCTTCAAGAAGAATTGCGAAGTCTCAAAGAAGAAAGTATGAACAAAAGAAAAGAACAACAAGCTATAAATTAAGCATTACTAAGAAATATGACAGGAGGAAGCCTGCAAGGTAAACCTACCCAGTCCACAAACAGTTCTAAAAGAGAACCTTACCATAAACAGGCCAACAACCCAAGAGAAGGAGAAAAAGTGGAATGCACCCTTGAAGCACCAAAAGAAGATCATCACAGTCCTTCCAATGATGACTCTCTTTCTCCTCAAAGAAAGAAACAAAGAAGTAATGGCATTCTTCAGGGGGAGTTTAGAAAAATAAAAGCCTCGACCTATGAAGGTGAAGTAAACACTGGGGAGAAGGCTGCAGAGTGGCTGCTGGGCATGAGTAAATATTTTTAGGTTCATAAATACTCAAGTGAGATAAAGGCTCATCTTGCCATCTATAAATTTAATGGCAAGGAAGCAAC
The DNA here is from genome assembly GCA_001517045.1 of Pseudotsuga menziesii. Classification (NCBI taxonomy): domain Eukaryota; kingdom Viridiplantae; phylum Streptophyta; class Pinopsida; order Pinales; family Pinaceae; genus Pseudotsuga; species Pseudotsuga menziesii. Next base: position 245,098 of record LPNX010240503.1, read on the forward strand.
ATGGTGGAGAGATTTAAAACACACCAAGAAAGATAAGCTAAGAGAAATACGCCTGGATACCTTCCGAAATTTTTTCCAAGAGAAATATATGTCGGAAAGGTTCTTCGACAAAAAATTGAAAGAGTTTCATGAACTACACATGGGATCCATGACTATGGATGCGTTTATTAATAGATTTCTATATCTGTTGCATTATGTACCATACATCAAAGAAGAAAATGTAAATATCCAAAAGTTCCTAGGATTCCTTCCTCCCAATTTTTGGGACAGGATTAAATTCGACATGCGTAAGACCTTGCATACCACACTGCATAAAGCTAGGATATGTTATGAGCATGGAAAAATAATGCAAGAGAACATGAATCGAAAATGAGACAAGTCTAAGAACTTATCTGATAACCGCAAACTTGGGTCCAACCCACATCTATACAGAAAGCAGAATAACGGCTTCCAAGCGAACATGAACTTTAATAAATTTGGTACAAAGCCTTATGTACTAGCTGCTAATGTTAATAAGCCAGTAGCAAGTGGAGCCAATTCTACCCCACTGTAAATCTAGTACTAGAAATGAAGTGGGCCCCATTATTCCTGAGATAGTAAGAACAAGACCATTGGGGTATTGCACAACTACAAGAAGAACCAACTATTGAGGACATAGCTGGAACATTGTGAATCTATGCAACATTGGATGGCTGACAGGCAAACCATCAATCTACAATGGTGAAAATAGAAGGTAAGGTCTTGAACACCTCTATTTCAATACTTATTGATCCCGGTGCTTGTTGGACCTATGTTTCGCCTAAAATTGGTGATGAATGCAAGATAGGAAAAGTAAAACATGATAAACCTTCATTGGTTTAGGTAGCCACAGGTACGAAACAAAAAGTTTCAGAAATTGTTAAATAAGGTGAGGTAAACCTGAATGGTTTTCCTATAAAAGTAAACCTAAACATCCTACCTTTAGGGTTGTATGATGTACTTATTGACATGGACTTGATGGAACAATACCATGGCATGCTAGATTTCTTGCATAAGTCTATCTTGTGTGTTGATAGCCTAGGGAACCAAGTGAAGGTTCAGGGAATTCCAAAGAAAGTTTCTATAAGACAAATATATGCCTTACAAGTGAAGAAATGTGTTAGGAAAGGATACAAGTTGTTTGCAGTGAACATCTGAGACATAGAGACTGATAGACAAAAAATCATAGAATACTTCCCCTTTCTTGAAGAATTCAAGGATGTGTTTCTCGAGGAAATCCCCATATTACCTCTAAAATGAGACCTAGTATTTTCCATCGAACTGACCCCAGGATCAGTTCTGGCTTCCAAATCCCCTTACCACATGAGTGCACCTGAGTTGGTCGAACTCAAACTACAGCTACAGGAATTGATATAGAAAGGGTATATCCAACCCAATGTGTCTCCTTGGGGAGTATTGATATTGTTCGTAAAGAAGAAGGACGGTACGATGCGGATGTGCATCGATTATCACCAGTTTTACAAAATGACCATCAAGAACCATTATCCACTCCCTAGAATCTATGACTTGTTCGATCAGGTGAGAGGAGCTAGAATATTTTCAAATATTGACCTGCGATCTAGGTACCATCAGGTACAGATTCACGATGAGGATATTCACAAAACCACCTTTCATACAAGGTACGAACACTACGAGTTTGTAGTGATGTCGTTTGGGTTTACGAATGCACCCACGAACTTTATTTGTATGATGAAAAACATATTCAGTATGTATTTAGATAAGTTCATCTTGGTATTTATAGATGACATACTAGTTTATTCAAATAATAAAGAAAAACTCGAAGAACACCTTTGCATAGTACTACAAGTGTTGGGAGAACAACCGCTTTAGGAAATCCTCAAGAAATTCTAGGAGGATAGGTGGTTTCAACAACAAAAAGAAGACAAGGTAGAAAAATCCGGACTGCTATGGTCCAAGGATTGGTTTTATGTTCCAGAAGGAGGGGACCTTCGGTCCAACATCCTCATGCAATTTCATGGGGAACCCTACTCCGGGCACCCAGGATATCAAAAGATGATATCCGTTGTCAAGAGACACTTTTTCTGGCCTATGTTAAAGGTCAACTTTGCAATGTTTATTATGAAATGTCAGGAATGTTAGCTAGTCAAAGCTGAGCATCAACATCCTACAGGATTTCTACAGTCGTTACCCATTCCAGAATGGAAGCGGGAAGTCATTAGTATGGATTTCATCCCTGGTTTACCGAAAAGTAAGAAGCAAAATGATTCTATTTTTGAGGTCATCTACAAGTTGTTGAAAGCATTGGAAATGACAACTGGCTATGGCCTTATGGCTCTGCCCTCGTGATTATGGCTGGCATTAACCTTAATGGGAGTACTCTCGGCAACAAGTGGCTATCGGCAATAGGCTGACCCAAAGGAAAGCACACTTGATTCCTATGAAGTTGACCTACAAACTAGTGAACATTACTGATATTTTATTGAAATATATATTTAGATTGCATGGGATACCCAAGGAAATTATCTCAGATCGAGATGTTAAGTTTACAGGAAACTTTTGGAGATATTTATTCTCTAGATTGGAGACGCAGTTGAACTTTAGCACTGCATATCACCCACAGACAGAAGGGAAGATAGAAAGAGTAAACCAAATTATGGAAGACATGCTTTGACTGTATGTCATGAAAAACCCCACGAAGTGGGAGGATTACCTACACCTCGCAGAGTTTGCGTATAAAAATGGTTATCAGACATCCACCAATATGAACCCCTTTGAGGTACTCTATGGATGGAAGTGTAGAACACTGGTTACTTGGGATATCTCGGTGTATCGACTCATGTTAGGGCCTGATTTGTTGATGGACTTGGAACATTTGGTTACCAAGGTCTAGGTGAATCTTAAAGAAGTAGAAGACTGCCGAAAAATTTATGTTGATCGGAAAAGAAAAGATAAGGACGTTCAAATAGGCGATCATGTTTACTTGAAAGTAAAATCCAACGAAGCTCGTTGAACTTGGGTAGGTGCAGTAAGTTAGCACCTATATTTTGTGGACCTTTTGAAATACTAGCCAAGAAAGGGCCAGTGGCATATGAACTAGCATTTCTTGCACATGTAAGTGTCCATAATGTTTTCCATGCATCTTTGTTAAAGAAATATGTTTATGATACTAAACATGTAATTGATTGGTCCTTGTTATAGGTGGAATCTGAAGGGGAGTTTGCCCTTGATCCTACACATATACTAGATAAGAGAGACATGAAGCTTCTAAAGCACACAATAATCCAGTTAAAAGTGCAATGGAAGCACTTTGAGGATGATGAGGCTACTTGGGAGAATAAATCCACCATGAGAAAGTATTACCCCGCCTTTTTTCATGATGTCATTCCGAGTCCCTAGAACACCAGGGATGGTGTTGTTCTAAGCAGGGAGGGATGTAATATCTTGAATTTTGGACCTAACACTTATAGGCATGTGCCTATTGATTATGATGATTATCTTGATGTTTTATTTTATATTGGGTCGAAGAACCCATTACATATGAACATGATGATTTGTTTTATATATTGGCCGTAATCCAATTATTGATGATATACATATATGCTTGTTTGTGTTGGGCATGGGCCCTGAAGCACATGATTGATGAGGTGTTTTTTATTGAGTGGGAATCTCTGGAGCACTTGAGTGATTGATGATTTGTGTTGAGTGAGGAGATCTAGAGCACTTGAGTTATTGGTGAATTGTGTTCAGTGAAAAGATCTGGAGCACATGAGTACTTACATTTGTGTTGAGTGAGAAGCTCTGCAACACATGAAAATAAAATTGGAATTGTTGGGCATACGCCCTGGAGCCTTCCATGTTGATGTTGAGCATAAGATATGGAGCATCGGATCCTTGGCCATTGTATCCCTAGGTGTATCGTACAAGTACATCCTAGCATTAGTGTGGAGCAAAGAGCTCTGGAATTGCACTGAATTGTAACTCCCTATTAAAGCATTAAGTATGGGCTCTGGTAAGATCCAGGGGTTACTGAAAACAATTTTATAAACTTTCGAGTGAAAATGACTTGAGAAAAATATTGATCTCATCATGCTTATTTATAAGTGATTAATTGAAATTTTGAATTTTTGTATTCTCATCAAAGTAATGAAGAGACACCACGTTATACAAGGGAAATCCAACATGCAAGGATGTTTAGAGTTTCCTAGCCTAGTAGACCTAAACCATCTACCTACTTGACCTTAATGAAGAAGTGTCATTAAGTCTATGGATCATGGTATATGATGCCCAAAGACAAATGTTAACAAGTGATATATTATTATGTTCTTTATACATGGTATGTATAAAGAGTTGAATATAATTATAATATTAATGATTAAAGAGAAAGAAAAGATCCATCCAATTATTATTTATTATGAAAATATAATAAATAGTCCAAAACCTAAGAAGTCTAATTAGGAACTAGTAGAAATTTCCTAAGTTAACATATTAATAATTACCCAAAGTAATTGAAAAGAGTTAAATCAATATACCAAGGTTTCTTGATTTCACTGTCCCTTTGACTGAAAAGGTCTGTCTATAAAGATTCAAGGCAAGGAAAGGCTTGGGGTTCTGATCTATCATTAGAGGAGTCATTTTTTTCCTATTTTACTCTCAAGTAATTCTTAGAGAACACTTTCCTCGAAGGAAAAAGGAGAACTGAGCCAGATTTGATATACCGGATAGGAAACCCTACCTTAGGAGCTCTAAGCTACATGCATGTTGGAGTCCACCCTAGGGGGATCCATATTTAAAATAGTAATGGTTCTGGGTCATCTTTTGGAGGAACGTTATAGTTCCCAAGTGATTTTGTCATAAAAAACAGAGGCTAGGTCTATCTTGAATTGTTATTGCTGGTTATTTGATTGTGCAGGTTCAACCATTAACAATGCTTCAAGTTACAGGGATGAAGCCCTATAATGTCTATTCTATTATTCTAAATTAAATGTTGGATATGCTAGGGAAATAATTACAATGCATTTCCTAACCCTATGTGTTTGATTTTCTTGTTAAAATATGCTAGGGTTTGCATTTCTAAATATTAACTTTATGCTGCAAATTATATCTTATGCTGTATTTACCAGGGTTTGTGCACTTAAGTTTTCCTCTGTATTATTTCAATACTTATACTGTGTTTACTGTAAACTAGGTTTTATTTCCAGCTATTATATAATCGTTCCTTAGGCTTTATTACTCTGCTGACATATTTCATTTGTCAGCAGAGGCTTGTTTTAGATTTAATTAAAGACTAGTTTAGAGGTAAGAGTTAAATATATATATAGATATATGTACAAACATATATTTAAATAGTGTTATAAGATAATATACTAAATACATTAAATATAAACTAAAGTACAAATTGAATCTTTACACTAAATGATAGATAATAAACTATTAAATACCTTTCAAGGCCTCTCTCATTGAATACAAACTAAATAGTAAAACATTCCATTTAAAAATACATCATCATAAATAAACGGACAGAGTAAGAATTGTGACTATCCATTTGGTCCAAGATCGAATCATTGTTCACATATATAAAATCGACAATCCTAACTAAACCAGATGATAATCGCATGCATGAATCTCTTAAAGGTCCCTCATAACTGTTGTTTATAAACTAACCAAGTAAACATTTAAAACAAATTAAGGAACCCTATAAGTTTAAATAGAGGTCATGAAATCGACCTGTGTGGGTATTCAAACCCCAGTCAGAGGCTGTAATAATCTCTAGAACATATATACTAAAAACAACAATCAATTACATATTTCTGCGAGCTTTCCATATAACAAATTTAAACATCATATCACAAACAAGAAACGTTTTCAATTATAAACCATATAAAAATTTCTACATGGTTCCAAATAATTAAAATGGGAACATGAATTGAACCCTGTGGGAATACAATCCCAACCCTCGTTTAATTAAAAATACAACTCATTACATCCACCACAAACAAGAATCAAACCCCGTGTATATTGTTACCAAGGCCACTCTATACATACACCATATGCAAGCGACATTAATAACCACAATAAAATTAATAAACAAACAACTATGCTACAACTAAGTAGTGAGGCTTACACTTCAATCCCTATGCTGTAAGCATGACCTCGGTCGAATAATTATTACTTCGTCCCTTTTAAAATCAAAATACAACGATGAAGCCATTCGGGGTTATACCCATTTTCTTCTGTTAGATTTTTAACATTAAGCTAGCATTACATTAGGATCTTTAACTGAGAGAATAACAAGCACAACAATCAAACACAAGAGACAATGAACACAGTGTTTTTCCTCAGGGAAACCATAAATGGAGAAAATCCCTCAACTTCCTTAGAGATAGAATCAACACCAAAAGTAAAACCCCAAAATAGTAAGATGATCTCCTGACAGCAGTAACCTCTTTCTTCCTAGCCCCAGTTCCTTCTTCTTCCTCAGCTATGCACTACAACTGAGTGTGAGTGAGTGTGTTATAAATAGAGAGGCTAGCTCTCTATTTATACTAATTCCTGACTTAACAAAACCCTACTAGGGCTGACTTCACTAGGTGAGTCTAACAACCCTAGTGCCCTGAAACTGCGGGGACTTTAACCCTTGACCAATAGGAGGGTTACCCACAATGACTTGACATGACTTGTTTACATTATAAAAAATCCCAATCGGAACATCGGGGCATGCCATGACTCAATTACATTACAGACACATCTCAGAATAAACATCGGGGTACAATACATAAGATACATAAGTGAATATATTCCAATGTTACAATTACATCAAAACTCCCTCTTAACTAGGAAGGTAATGTCTCAACACAATTTATCAGCACAAATCTTCTTCTCTATATCATCTGGATCATCCTCAATTTCTCATCATCTTCAAGTCATATTCATCTTCAAGTCATCTTCATTTGGATCTGGCTCATCACTCGATCTGGATCATCACTGGAACATCATCACTAGATCTGGATCATCACTCGATCTGGATCATCACTGGAGCATCATCACTAGATCTGGATCATCACTGCTGGATCATCACGGGTGCTATCTCATGATTCTTCTTGTCACAGGAAGTTCTATAGAGCCAGCCCTTTTTCATGTTGGGTGTAGGCCTAGCCTCCATGTAGGTCTTTCTCAGTGCTTATATCTGACCCTAAGTCAGAATGGCCCATCCACCACTTACATCTGACCTTGACTCATCAGAAAGGCATGCCCAGCACTCACATCTGACCATAAGAGGAACTTAATCCCCTCACCATGTAAAAATGGCCCAGCCCTTACATCTGACCATGGAAGGAACCTCATCTTCTCACCATGTCAGAATGGCCCAGCCCTTACATCTGACCTACTCGTCAAAATGGCCAAGCCCTTACATCTGACCTACTCATCAAAATGGCCCAAACCTTACATCTGACCTACTCATCATAATGGCCCAGCCTTTACATATGACCTACTTGTCAGAATGGCCTAGCCCTTACATCTGACCTACTCCTCAGAATGGCCCAACACTCATATCTGATCATGTGAGAACACATCCCATAGTCACATCAAAATGGCCCTGAGTCCCAGACTGAGCTTTCTTGGTAACTGACCAGGTACCTCCATTCTCCCAGAGAATGGAATCAACCGTTATATTTGATCAAGTGGGAACCAATCCCTCAATCACATCAGAATGGACATACACTCACCTCTGATAATGTAAGAATACATCTTATAGTCGTATCAGAAAGGCCCTCAGTCCTAGACTGAGTATTCCTGGTAACTGACTAGGCACCTCCATTCCAAGAATGGAAACTACCCTTATATATGATCATGTAGGAACTAGTCCTGCAGTCATATTAGAATGGCTCAGCACTCATATCTGACATGGAAGGAACCAATCCTCTCACCATGATAGAATGGCTCAGCCCTTACATCTGACCATGGAAGGAACCAATCCTCTCATCATGTCAGAATGGCTCACGGACTCATCACTTCCCCTTGGAAGGAACCTCCATCTGGAGAACACCAAGCTTCTCCCTGAAGTACTCAAACTTCACTCTAGCTAATGGCTTCGTCAACACATCAGCTATCTGTTCGTTCGTCGCAACATACTGGAGCTTCAATGCTCCCCTATGCACAATATTCCTGATATAGTGATACTTGATCTCGATATGCTTTGACTTGTCATGGAACACCGGGTTCTTCGACAACTTCACACAACTCTGGTTGTCACAATATATACAAGTAGCATCCAACTAGAGATCAAATAAATCAGACAGTAGCTTCTTGAGCCATACTACCTCACAACTAGTTGAACAAGCTGCGACATACTCTGCTTCAACTGTACTCAATGCCACACAGGATTGCTTCTTGCTAAAACAAGAGATCACACCTGATCCAATACTAAAGCAACACCCTGAAGTTCTCTTCCTATCAATGGCACTGCCTGCCCAATCTGAATCAACATAACCCTCCAGGTTAATCTTCTGATTCGCCTGATACTTGAGCCCATAATCAATTATACCCCTCAGGTACCTCAAAATATGCTTTGCAATAATCAATTGGCTCAAGGTGTTTACATCAAAGCAAATATCTTGTATCATGTTCGTAAGGTACATGAAGAACCCAATCATTTGACGATACATCGTAGCATCAACCGCTTCTGATGAAGCATCACTCAATGGCTTTAGGTTCTATTATAGCCTACCTTTGTTTTCTATTTTTGAACCATTTGCTTGTCTTAAAAATATGTTTTTTCTTATTGTTTTAAAGTTTTGACCTTGGTTTCTTTTAAAATATTTTGATTTTAGCCTTATGTTTATAGTTGATTTAACAGGTTTTCTTTTTAATTTTCGCTTGACTTAATTAATTTCATCGTTTTTATGGGATTATAGGATGTATATACTTCTAAAAGGTTCTAAAAAAATATCATAAGACCTTACCTAAAGTTATTTACCAAAAAACAACACTTTGTTTAGATTTTTGGTTAAAAAAATCATAAAACAGGGATTCCTGTAGCGCTAGCCAGAAAACGTTACACAGGAGTGCTACAAGAAAGTCGTGCATTCTAAAATCATCATTTTTTCGGTCCAATATCTTTGGGATTCATATCTGTGAGGTGTCAATCACATTATTTGGTGCATTTGATCCGTGTCCTCCATGGTTTAATCATTGAAACAGGTGGATGATCATCATAAGAGGTAGATCGTGGTGATTGCATGTAGCGGAGGGTGAATGATGACAGTGAGTAGAATGAGGCAAAGTTTTTCAAGAATATGTTTCTCATCTAAAGGACATGAATAATACTGAATATCGTGGTGTGAAGACAGTGCTGAGAAATCAGGATTTTTCAACTGAACGAGAAATTAGGGCATTTCAACAACGACTGTTTGGAGTGGTCTGGACGGTTAGAGATAGGTGGAGCATGAAATTCAACACTTAACCATTGGAATAAATACATTCCAGTGCTCGTATTGGTCTTCTAAACAGCTACATGAGTATCAACATAACATGGGTCTCCTCTTGATGGAGCACAATGATTGGAGAACAAATTATAAACAGTTGGAACTTGCTGCAATAAAAAAAGGACAAGTTGAAGCACAAGCAATCTAAACATTTGATTTCTTTAACAGAAGCTAAAAAGTGTGAGGAAAGTTTGAAAAGAGATTTTGAAGCTCAAAAATATCATGTTTATGAAGTTTTTTCTCCTTTGAAGATGACTGGCTGCTGTGTGAGACATACCAGGACCGACCAGTGAATAGATCAAATATTTGTATTACTCACTCCAACTGAAATTTTAATCATTCTTGAGAAGTCTTTGCATGCTGTGCATTCTAGATCAAAAGAAATCCAGTGTGAATCCAAGGATAAGTTGGTTCAAGCCCAGGAAATGGTATATGATTTTGAGCAAAGGAATCTTACTACAGAGTCTGCTTTGTAGGAAGCCAATATGCTTTTTGCAGAACAAAATAAAAATTGTGGAAAGGCACAGAGAAAGTTAAAGAGATTGAAGCTTTTGAAGATGCACTATAGAAACAACATCAATCTTTTTATTTTGGGTTGAGATTCCAAGACTCATTGCTAAACAGAAAGAGGAATGTGAAGCAGAAAAACAAGTGTTTGAAGCTGAAATGGAAAAGTGCCATAGGTCTTTAGAGGAGGAATTGGAAAAACAGAAACGTCTAGCTGAGTTGAGGGCTGATGATATCCAAGTTAAAGAGCATGACTTGTCAGAAAAGGAAAAACAGCTGGAGAAACACGTTGAAAAACTTAAAAAATCAAGAATAGCTTGCAGGCAAAACTAACCTCCTTGATAAAAGCAGGGCAGTCCTGTGAAAATCAGGAACATAAAATTAAAGTACAAAAAAAAACCTTGAGCAGGATGGAGAGATTGTGAACAAGGCAAAGCAAGAGTTGGAAAATATTAGGAGAGGTATTGAAGAAGGGAAACAACAGATTCAAATTGAACATGAAAAGCTTACCACAATAGAAGAAGAACATAATAGCTTACATAGACTTAAAATGAAAATAAAAGATGAAATTGATTATTTTAGGGGTTTTAAGAAAATTGTTGACAACGAAGGATGTCTATTCAAATTAGAAAGGAAAAGTTTAGATAATGATTACAAATTACTTCAAGAGAAAGGGAACAAACCAACCAGGAATCACAACAGGTTAGTGAAGAGAGAGAGAGAATATTAAAATGGTTTCATGATCAAGAACAAAGGTTGAAACAAGATAAGCATGATTTCAGGGAATTAATTGAAATGGATGCAGTATTACTTCATGCTAACAAAGAGGCCTTCATTGAGAATTTTAATCATGAACATCAAGAATGGTTTGCTAAATATGAGAGCAAGCATAATGAACTTGTTCGAGAATTCAAGATGCAAAGGAATGAATTAGAGAGAAAAGTAAAGGAGCAGTGCAAGAAAATACAGAGGGATTTAGAAGTAAGGGAATCAGATCTTGAAATAAGGAAAGAAAGAGATATGCATGATATATTTTTACAGAGAGAATTGGTTCAAAAGGTAAAGGTCAAGGATGAAGACAGGTTTGAATTAGAGGAAGTTTCAGATCATGCAAATGAAAACTTTGAATTTAAACAGAAACTTAATGACAATGAGAGAAATATTTTACAGTCATATATTAAGGAAGTCGATCCTGTTGAAAATTCTGTACCTGCATAGAAAATTTCAGATGAAAAAGAGGATATTGAAATGCAAAGATTATTGAGAATTATGCTCTGTTTTTCCTGTTTTGGGTTATTGAAATTGAATGCAGAACATGAACTGATGGAGATGAATTTTAGAAAACAAAAAGAGGATTTTTTTCAAAATATACCCATTCACAAAAACCTCTCTCAGGTTTGCAACAGATATCAAGGTTTGAAAGATTCAGTTTAATATTTACAGCCTATTTTTAGGGGTTTTAAAAATATTTAATAATTTTCTGTTTTAGTGTTGATCGTGCCGGGCATATTCTGATTGAGTGGAGATGAATGTTTAAACACCAAGAGAGGTTTTTGTGTATCACGGCCCCATTCAAAAAATCCTCTCTCATTTTTTACACATGTGTCATGGATTAAGAGATGGAAACTTCTTCGACACCTATTTTTTCAGAAATTCGCCATATTTACCAGAAATCCAAAGTTTGCTATTTTTAGTCAATTAGTTGAAAGTTAGTTAATGTAACTGCTGGGTAGTTTCAAATTTGACCTAATGAAGGGAATATAGAACTAATTCTTTGTAATTATAAAATATGGACAAGGGTATAGGAGAGGGGTTCGATTTTTTGGCTGGCAAGAGGAGGTCTTTAGACTTGTTCATAAGCTAAGAAAATGACTCTTGTGTGTATTAGAAAGACTGATTATGAAATATATGCTCTATTTACCATTCAGTTTGTTCTCTGGATTCATTTCTAACTTTTTTTAGTTACTCAATTGGTAATTTCATTGCTGGTTTAAAGTTTTTATACTTGTGATGCTTGCCATTTGTGGATGAACTTCAGTGATGTTTTCTGTTGGATAATGGTTATTATGTTTTGCATCTCAGCCTTTCTATGCTTGTGATTTAATGTTTATTTGGATTTATGAATGCATTCCCTCTTGTCATCAAACTTCTCAACCAAAAAACCTTAAAAAACCTAAAAACCCTATTTTGTTTTATTGAGATATTTGAGATTGTGTTGGCTTGTTCTCTTGTAGTCTGGGAGCAATTTCTGGCACAAACATCTTTGGCGCCGTTGCCAAGGAATGAAGTTGAAAACATATTTTTCCCTGGGATACTTATCATTTCACTGGTTTTAAGAGGTGAACTTGAACCAACAAATATTAAAGACTACTTTTCACCAGTTTGTCACAGTGGATAATAGGGGAATTGGAACCAGAAACATACCTATTTCACCTTTGCGGTTGGGTGTTTCAGACCCAGAACAGATACTGAAAACAACTAGGAAGATTAGAAGGTTTTAGTCATCCCCAGATTTATGCAGCCCTAATTAATTTGAACTACTGTCACCCCTTCCTCTTTCTGAGGAGAAAAAACAAAATCTATCTTGACAAATCGATTGGCGACTCCACTAGTTCAAGATGCAGAGGCCGAAGACCATGGAAGCCATTCTGGCTCAAAGGTTTACACCTTTCAATTTTTCTGATGTACCTGGTTTTCCAAATCCAATACCTATTATGGATGTTTGGGGAGATTGTCTTCCATGGTTTAGAGAAAGCAAAGAGGATAATCCTTCAGATCACCTCATCATATTTCATTAATGTATGGTTTAGTTAAATATACAGTATGAAGATGTGCTCATGAAGATGTTCATGTATTCACTTGAGCAAGATGCACGAGAATGGTATTTTTTTCTTCCTGTTGCTAGCATTTCCCCACTGAAATAATTCCACACATGTTTTCAAAAACATTGTAAGTATGTGTTCTCAGCTGAATTCTTTTTTAAAGATTGTTGTGAGCAGGATGATTTTTACAATACAATTTTTGATTAAAGAAATCATGATGATAAGTATAGTCAAGGATTGAAAACATATCATGAAGAAGTTTTAGTTTTAGAATTTGTTGAAGATGAAGAGGTAACATTTTCAGATACTGCTGTCAAGGAAGAATTCCATGATCATTACGATAATCAAGTTGTTGTTTTAGGTCAGGTTGAAGATTATTCAAGTGATGAGATCAGTAGAGATAGTTTGGAATATTCTCATAATGATTTCAACAGTCTTAATAATCATTTGAATGCTAATCCTTTTGAAGATCAATCTCTTGTTCAACAAACTGTTGGAAATAATTGTTGTGTTAAAGATTGGCTTTGTATTGAAGAAAAATACGAACCTTTAGTATCATCATTCGAAATTTCTCAGAATGATCCTCGTTACGATGAAGAGATTAGGGTTCCAAGACATGAATTCTGTGATGAATTATATTCTATTCCATTTTGTTTTGATACTAAAATCGAAGAAAGTCAGGCTGTTCACATTTTTTCAGAAGTTGCTTATATTTATGGTTATGATAAATCTGCTGTTCAAAATCATTATGAAGATGCTCTAATTTTTAATAAATATGATGATGAAATTGAAAAGAAAGACCCAGAAATGTGTGAGGTGTGTGATATGTCACAATATGATCAGCATATTCAGGAATGCATTCAGTCTATTATCCTTGAACAACCAAAGCCGATGCATGATAGTTATCCATTTGAAGACAGTGTGGAAAAGGAGGTTCAGATTGTTGACATTATTGATGATACTATCCAAAAAATTCCGGAGAAAATTCAGGCTGATCCTGATGTCTTTTTTCGCCAATGCCTGCTTGATATTCATGAAACAAAATATTCTTATGGACAGCCTATCTTTTTCATAGGACAGGAAGAGGTAACTTTTGGAAATTTTTATGATCCAGTGGCAGATTATTTAGAGTCAATACTAATTTATAAATCTGTTATTTTAGAGACACCATTTAATGAAAGTGATTATAATTTGTTAGATCTTTTCTCTTCATGTTTTCCAATATTTCTGATTATATATATATATTCGGAGTTGGAAACAAGTTTTGGTGGATTGATGAAATTTTTTCCTGGTTACATTGGAAATGGGATTACAATTTGATTAAGTAAATGGAAGGTTCCTCAAAGAAAGAGATTTGATTTTCATTGTATATGTCAATGTGTGAAGGATTGAATAAAGACTCCATAGCCCAATGGATGTTTTGCAGAAAACCAGGTAATTTTGGTTACAAAAGGCACTAGTCTACAGGTTCTTGAAGCCTCACGGGGAGGACTTCATCCCACAGCAGGAGCCAGATGTTATAAGCTGTTTTGTTTTCTATTTTCAAACCATTTGCTTGTCTTAAAAATATGATTTTTCTTATTGTTTTAAATGTTTGACCTTGGTTTCTTTTAAAATATTTAGATTTTAGCCTTATGTTTATAGTTGATTTAACAGGTTTTCTTTTTAATTTTCGCTTGACTTAATTAATTTCATGGTTTTTATGGGCTTCTAGGATGTATATATTTCTAAAAGGTTGGAAAGAAATATCATAACACCTTACCTAAATTTATTTACCAAAAAACAACACTTTGTTTGGAGTTTTGGTTAAAAAAATCATAAAACAGGGATTCCTGTAGCGCTAGCCAGAAAAAGTTACACAGGAGTGCTACAAGAAAGTCGCGCATGCTAAAATCATCATTTTTTCGGTCCAATATCTTTGGGATTCTTATCTATGAGGTGTCAATCACATTATTTGGTGCATTTTATCCCTGTCCTCCATGGTTTAATCATTCAAAGAGGTGGATGATCATCATAAGAAGAAGATCGTGGTGATTGCATGCAGCGCAGGGTGAATGATGACAGCGAGTAGAATGAGGGAGAGTTTTTTAGGAATATGTTTCTCATCTGAAGGACAAAAAGAATACTGAAGTTTGTGGTGTGAAGACAGTGCTAAGAAATTGGGATTTTTCAACTTAACGAGAAATTAGGGCGTTTCAGCAGCGACTGTTTGGAGTGGTCTGGACGGTTAGAGACAGGTGGAGCATGAAATTCGACACTTAACCATTGGAATAACTATATTCCAGTGCTCGTATTGGTGTTATAAACAACTGCATGAGTATCAGCATAACATGGGTCTCCTCTTGATGGAGCGCAATGATTGGACAACAAATTATAAACAGTTGGAACTTGTTGCAAAAAAAAAAGGACAAGTTGAAGCACGGGCAATCTAAACATTTGATTGCTTTAACAGAAGCTAAAAAGTGTCAGGAAAGTTTGAAAAGAGATTTCAAAGCTCAAAAATATCATGTTTTTGAAGTTTTGTCTCCTTTGAAGATGACTGGATGCTGTGTGAGACATACTAGGACCGACCAGTAAATAGAAAAAATATTTGTATTACTCACTCCAACTGAAATTTTAATCATTCTTGAGAAGTCTTTGCATGCTGTGCATTCTAGATCAGAAGAAATATAGTGTGAATCCAAGGCTAAGTTGGTTCAATCACAGGAGATGGTATCTGATTTTGAGCAAAGGAATCTTACCGCAAAGTCAGCTTTGCAGGAATCCAATATGCTTTTTGAAGAACAAAATAAAAATTGTGGAGAGGCACAAAGAAAGTTAAAGGAGCTTGAAGCTTTTGAAGATGCATGCAGAAACAACATGAATCTTTTTATTATGAGTTGAGATTCCAAGACTCATTGCTAAACAAAAAGAGGAATGTGAAGAAAAAAAACAAGTGTTTGAAGCTGAAATGGAAAAGTGCCACAGGTCTTTAGAGGAGGAATTGAAAAAACAGAAACGTCTAGCTGAGTTGAGGGCCGCTGATATCGAAGTTAAAGAGAATGAATTGTCAGAAAAGGAAAATTAGCTGGAGAAACATGCTGAAAAACTTAAAAAATCAGAGAATAGCTTGCAGGCAAAACTAACCTCCTTGATAAAAGCAGGGCAGTCCTATGAAAATCAGGAACATAAAATTAAAGTACAAAAAGAAAACCTTGAGAAGGATGGTGAGATTGTGAACAAGGAAAAGCAAGAGTTGGAAAATATTAGGAGATGTATTGAAGAAGGGAAACAACAGATTCAAACTAAACGGGAAAAGCTTACCACAATAGAAGAAGAACATAATAGCTTACATAGACTTAAAATGAAAATAAAAGAAGAAATTGATTATTTTAGAGGTTTTAAGAAAATTATTGACAATAAAGCACATCTATTCAAATTAGAAAGGAAAAGTTTAGATAATGACTACAGATTACTTCAAAAGAAAGGGAACAAACCAACCAGGAATCACAACAGGTCAGTGAAGAGAGAGAGAGAATATTAAAATGGTTTCATGATCAAGAACAAAGGTTGAAACAAGATAAGCATGATTTCAGGGAATTAATTGAAATGGATGCAATATCACTTCATGCTAAAAAAGAGGCCTTCATTGAGAATTTTAATCATGAACATCAAGAATGGTTTGCTAAATATGAGAGCGAGCATAATGAACTTGTTCGAGAATTCAAGATGCAAAGGAATGAATTACAGAGAAAAGTAAAGGAGCAGTGCAAGCAGATACAGAGGGATTTAGAAGTAAGGGACTCATATCTTGAAATAAGGAAAGAAAGAGATATGCAGGATATATTTTTACAGAGAGAATTGGTTCAAAAGGTAAAGGTCAAGGATGAAGATAGGGTTGAATTAGAGGAAGTTTCAGCTCATGCAAATGAAAACTTTGAATTTAAACAGCAACTTAATGACAATGAGAGAAAGAATTTACAGTTATATATTAAGGAAGCTGAGCCTGTTGAAAATGTTGTACCTACAAAGACAATTTCAGATGAAAAAGAGGATATTGAAATGCAAAGTTATTGAGAATTATGCTATGTTTTTCCTGTTTTTGGTTATTGAAATTGAATGCATACCATGAGCTGATGGAGATGAATTTTAGAAAAAAAAAGAGGTTTTTGTTCAAAATATACCCATTCACAAAAACCTATCTTAGTTTTGCAACAGCTATGAAGGTTTGAAATATTCCATTTAATCTTTACAGCCTATTTTTCAGGGTTTTAACAATATTTAATATTTTCCTGTTTTAGTGTTCATCTTGTGGGGCATATTATGATTGATTGGAGATGAATTTTTAAAAATGAAGAGATTTTTTTGTCCATCATGGAACCATTCACAAAAACCTCTCTCAGGTTTTACACAGGTGTCACGGATTGAGAGATATGGAAACTTCTTTGACACCTATTTTTCAAAAATTTGCCATATTTACCAGGAATCCGATTTTGCTATTTTTAGTCAATTAGTTGAAAGTTAGTCAATGTAACTGCTGGGTAGTTTCAAATTCGACCTAATGAAGGGAAGATATAACTACTTCTTTGTAATTATAAAAGATGGACAAGGGTACAGGAGAGGGGTTCAATTTTTTGGCTGGAAAGAGGAGGTCTTCAGACTTGTTCATACGCTAAGTAAATGACTCTTATGTGTATTTGAAAGAATTTGCTTATATTCATGGTTATGATAAATCTACTGTTCAAAATCATTATGAAGATGCTCTAATTTTTAATAAATATGATGATGAAATTGAAAAGAAAGACGCAGAAATGTGTGAGGTGTGTGATATGTCACAATATGATCAGCATATTCAGGAATGCATTCAGTCTATTATCCTTGAATAGCCAAATCCAATGCATGAAGTTATCCATTTGAAGACTGTGGAAAAGGAGGTTCAGATTGTTGACATTATTATGATACTATCCAAAAATTTCCAGAGAAAATTTAGGCTGATCGTGATGTCTTTTTTTTCCAATGCCTACTTGATATTCATGAAACAAAATATTCTTATGGACAACCTATCTTTTTCATAGAACA
The DNA here is from genome assembly GCA_001517045.1 of Pseudotsuga menziesii. Lineage (NCBI taxonomy): Eukaryota > Viridiplantae > Streptophyta > Pinopsida > Pinales > Pinaceae > Pseudotsuga > Pseudotsuga menziesii. The sequence goes on from LPNX010240503.1 coordinate 262,967, forward strand.
TGAAGAGGTAACTTTTGGAAATTCTTATGATCCAGTGGCAGATTATTTAGAGTCAGTACTAAGTTATAAATTTGTTATTTTAGAGACACCGTTTAATGAAAGTGAGTATAATTTGTTAGATCTTTGCTCTTCATGTTTTCCAATATTTCTGATTATATATATATTCGGAGTTGGAAACAATTTTTGTTGGGTTGATGAAATTTTTTCCTGGTTACATTGGAAATGGGATTACAATTTGATTCAGTAAATGGAAGGTTCCTCAAAGAAAGAGAATTGATTTTCATTGTATCTGTCACTGTGTGAAGGATTGAATAAAGACTGCATAGCCCAATGGATGTTTTGCAGAAAAGTAGGTAGTTTTGGTTACAGAAGGTGCTAGTCTACAGGTTCTTGAAGCCTCACAGGGAGGACTTCATCCCGTAGCAGGAGCTAGATGTTATAGCTTACTTTTTTTTTCTATTTTTGAACCATTTGCTTGTCTTAAAAATATGATTTTTCTTATTGTTTTAAAGTTTTGACCTTGGTTTCTTTTAAAATATTTTGATTTTATCCTTATGTTTATAGCTGATTTAATAGGTTTTCTTTTTAATTTTCACTTGACTTAATTAATTTCATGGTTTTTATGGGATTATAGGATTTATATATTTCTAAAAGGTTCTAAAGAAATATCATAAGACCTTACCTAAAATTATTTACCAAAAAACAACACTTTGTTTGGAGTTTTGGTTAAAAAAATCATAAAAAGGGATTCCTGTAGCGCTAGCCAGAAAAAAGTTACACAGGAGCGCTACAAGAAAGTCATGCATGCTAAAATAATCATTTTTTCGGTCCAATATCTTTGGGACTCTTATCTATGAGGTTTCAATCACATTATTTGGTGCATTTGATCCGTGTCCTCCATGGTTTAATCATTGAAACAGGTGGATGATCATCATAAGAGGTAGATCATGGTGATTGCATGCAGCGCAGGGTGAATGATGACAGGGAGTAGAATGAGGCAGAGTTTTTCAGGAATATGTTTCTCATCTAAAGGACATGAAGAATACGAAAGATCATGGTGCGAAGACAGTGCTGAGAAATCAATATTTTTCAACTGAACGAGAAATTAGGGCGTTTCAGCAGCGACTATTTGGAGTGGTATGGACGGTTAGAGACAGGTGGAGCATGAAATTTGACACTTAAACCATTGAAATAACCATAGTCTAGCACTCATATTGGTATTCTAAACAGCTGCATGAGTATCAGCATAACATGGGTCTCCTCTTGATGGAACACAATGATTGGACAACAAATTGTAAACAGTTGGAACTTGCTGTAATAAAAAAAAGGACAAGTTGAAGCACGAGCAATCTAAACATTTAATTGCTTTAACAGAAGCTAAAAAGCATGAGGAAAGTTTGAAAAGAGATTTTGAAGCTCAAAAATATCATGTTTACGAAGTTTTGTCTCCTTTGAAGATGACTGGCTGCTGTGTGAGACGTATCAGGACTGACCAGTAAATAGAAAAAATATTTTTATTACTCACTCCTACTAAAATTTTAATCATTCTTGAGAAGTCTTTGCATGCTGTGCATTCTGGATGGGAAGAAATCTAGTGTGAATCCAAGGCTAAGTTGGTTCAAGCCCAGGAGATGGTATCTGATTTTGAGCAAAGGAATCTTACCGCAGAGTCATCTTTGCAGGAAGCCAATATGCTTTTTGAAGAAAAAAATAAAAATTGTGGAGAGGCACAGAGAAAGTTAAAGGAGCATGAAGCTTTTGAAGATGCAATGCAGAAACAACATCAATCTTTTTATTCTGAGTTGAGATTCCAAGACTCATTGCTAAACAGAAAGAGGAATGTGAAGCAGAAAAACAAGTGTTTGAAGCTGAAATGCAAAAGTGCCACAGGTCTTTAGAGGAGGAATTGAAAAAACAGAAACATCTATGTGAGTTGAGGGCTACTAATATCCAAGTTAAAGAGCATGAATTGTGATAAAAGGAAAAATAACTGGAGAAACATGCTAAAAAACTTAAAAAATCAAGAATAGCTTGCAGGCAAAACTAACCTCCTTGATAAAAGTAGGGCAGTCCTGTGAAAATCAGGAACATAAAATTAAAGTACAAAAATAAAACCTTGAGAAGGATGGCGAGATTGTGAACAAGGCAAAGCAAGAGTTGGAAAATATTAGGAGAGGTATTGAAGAAGGGAAACAATAGATTCAAACTGAACATGAAAAGCTTACCACAATAGAAGAAGAACATAATAGCTTACATAGACTTAAAATGAAAATAAAAGAAGAAATTTATTATTTTAGGGGTTTTAAGAAAATTGTTGACAATGGAGCACGTCTATTCAAATTAAAAATGCAAAGTTTAGATAATGATTACAGATTAATTCAAGAGAAAGGGAAAAAACCAACTAGGAATCACAACAGGTCAGTGAAGAGAGAGAGAGAATATTAAAATGGTTTCATGATCAAGAACAAAGGTTGAAACAAGATAAGCATGATTTCAGGGAATTAATTGAAATGGATGCAGTATCACTTCATGCTAAAAAAGAGGCCTTCATTGAGAATTTTAATCATGAACATCAAGAATGGTTTGCTAAATATGAGAGCGAGCATAATGAACTTGTTTGAGAATTCAAGATGCATAGGAATGAATTAGAGAGAAAAGTAAAGGAGAAGTGCAAGCAAATACAGAGGGATTTAGAAGTAAGGGACTCAGATCTTGAAATAAGGAAAGAAAGAGATATGCAGGATATATTTTTACATAGAGAATTAGTTCAAAAGGTAAAGGTCAAGGATGAAGATAGGGTTGAATTAGAGGAAGTTTCAGATCATGCAAATGAAAACTTTGAATTTAAACAACAACTTAATGACAATTAGAGCAAGAATTTACTATCAGATATTAAGGAAACCGAGCCTGTTGAAAATGCTATACTTGTAGAGACAATTTCAGATGAAAAGGAGGATATTGAAATGCAAAGATTATTGAGAATTATGCTTTGTTTTTCCTCTTTTGGGTTATTGAAATTGAATGCAGAACACAACCTGCTGGAGATGTATTTTAGAAAATAAAAAGAGGTTTTTGTTCATAAGATACCCATTCACAAAAACATCTCTCATTTTTGCGACAACTATCAAGGTTTGAAAGATTCAGTTTAATCTTTACAGCCTATTTTTCAGTGTTTTAAAATTATTTAATATTTTCCTGTTTTAGTGTTCATCTTGCGGGGCATATTATGATTGATTGGAGATGAATTTTTAAAAACCAATAGAGATTTTTGTCCATAACGGACCCATTCACAAAACACTCTCTCATTTTGTACACAGGTGTCACGGATTGAGAGATATGGAAACTTCTTGGACACCTATTTTTCAGAAATTCGCCATATTTACCAGGAATCCCAATTTGTTATTTTTAGTCAATTAGTTGAAAGTTAGTTAATGTAACTGCTGTGTAGTTTCAAATTCGACCTAATGAAGGGAATATAGAACTAATTCTTTGTAATTATAAAATATGGACAAGGGTACAAAGGAGGGCTTCAATTTTTTGGCTGGCAAGAGGAGGTCTTCAGACTTGTTCATAAGCTAAGTAAATGACTCTTATGTGTATTTGAAAGACTGATTATGAAATATATGCTCTATTTACCCTTAATTTTGTTCTTTGGCTTCATTTCTAAAAAAAATTAGTTACTCAATTGGTAATTTCATTCCTGGTTTAAAGTTTTTGTACTTGTGATGCTTGCCATTTGTGGATGAACTTTAGTGATGTTTTCTGTTGGATGATGGTTATTATGTTATGCATCTCAGCCTTTCTATGCTTGTGATTTAGGTATTATTTGTATTTAAGAATGCATTCCCTCTTGTCATCAAACTTCTCAACCAAAAAACCTTAAAAACCCTAAAAACCCTAAAAACCCTAAAAACCCTATTTTGTTTTATTGAAATATTTGAGATTGTGTTGGCTTGTTCTCTTGTAGTCTGGGAACAATTTTTGGCACAAATAGGTTCTATGCTATTGGTGTGGTCATGGCATTACAGTCCATCATCCCAAACCTCTTTAGGATCTCTACTACATACTTCCCTTCTTCAAGGGATATTCCATTCACATTCTGCCACACCTCCATGCCTAGAAAATAATGCATCATACCCAAGTCCTTCATTTCAAACTCGACAACAAGCTTCCTCTTTGTATCAGAAATCAATGCATCCATACCTGTTACAAACAGATCATCTACATACAGTAGGAGCATCACTGGGTTGCCACCTTCAACCTTGTAGTAAAGGTTGGAACCTGCTTTACTCTTCGTAAATCCCAAATTGGATAGAAAGCTGTCAATTCTATTGTACCATCTCCTGGGTGCCTATTTCAAACCATACAGGGCTTTCTTCAATCTACATACATGAGACTCCCTGTCATGTGTCTCTAAACCGAGTGGCTGCTCCACATACACTTCCTCTTCCACTACACCATTCAAGAAAGTAGTCTTGACATCCATCTGGTGTATCTTCCATTTCATCACT
>LPNX010240503.1:267535-287606 GCA_001517045.1 Pseudotsuga menziesii
GAAGTGTATGTGGCTACAGGTGCAAAAGTTTCTTCATAATCTATTCCTTCTTTCTGGGAGAAACTACGAGCAACAAATCTTGCTTTATATTTTTATATGCTACCGTCTGCAGCATGTTTGATCTTGTAGATCCATTTGGAAGTTACAACAGACTTCCCTTCTGGTCTTGGGACAAAATCCCAAACATCATTCTTCATGATCGATTGATACTCTTCGATCATAGAATCCTTCCATTTTTTCATTTCTGTCGCTTCTTCATAATTGAAAGGTTCTTAATCGATGAAATCACATAATAATGCTACATACCTGGAGCAGGATCTAGTCCTCTTTCTTTATCTATGATTCTCTTCTAGAGCCCCATATCTTTCCACACCTTGGATACCTTCTCGTACCCAAGCAGGTTTCCTCTTATGAGGATTCTTCTCCTAAGGTGGATCTACAGGTTCTTTAGGTTCTTCAAATTCTCGATCTTCTTCTTGAGTTTCTTCATTCATGGTTGTATCATGAATTCTGGGTGCTTCTGCTTCTTCAGGCTCTTCAGTAGGTCTCTTTCTGGATTTGTTGTAAGCTGAGTCTTCATCAAATGTCACATCCCTGCTGATGTTGATCTTCTTGAATCCTGGGAAGTATATTTTGTAAGCCTTCGAGCTTTCAGAGTATCCCGCAAATATACCCTTCTTTCTCGAAGGATCTAATTTTGTCCTCTTCTCTTTTGGAATGTGTATGTATACTGGACAACCGAATATTCTGAGATGGCTGAATTTTGGTTTCTGGCTGGAAAATACTTCTTCAGGTGTCTTATTCTTGAGTACTCTATGTGGAGTACAGTTCTGTACATACATCGATGTTCTGGTAGTTTCTGCCCATAAAGGCATGGGAATATCTTGATCATGAAGCATAGCTCTTGTAGCTTCCATGATAGTTATGTTCTTCCTTTCTGCAATCCCATTTTGTTGTGGATTATATCGAGTGGACAACTCCCTCTTAATCCCTGAGTCTTTGCATAAATATTTGAATTCATTCGAAGTGAATTCTCTGCCATTATTTGATCGAAAGGTCTTGATCTTCTTTTCAGTGTGGTTCTCGATCAAGGCTTTGAATTCCTTGAACTTGCTGAAAACTTCATCTTTGTTCTTCATGAAGTAAATCCATGTCTTCTTTGCAAATTCATCAATGAAATAAACATAGTATACATACCCGCTTAGTGAACTTTATGACATTGGTCCGCATACATCAGAGTGGATGATTTCCAAGATTCATTTTTCTTTGCTCTTGCTACTTGGAAATGTCTTCTTTGTATTCTTTCCTTTCGCACATCCTTTGCAGACTCCATCATGTTTTGCTTGAATTTCTGGAAGACCTTCAACAACTTTTCTTGCAAGTGGTAGTGCTCTGTAATGCACATGTGCAAGGCTTCTATGCCAAAGTTCATTTGGCTCTACTGTGTCATGGATGAAGGCTTGTTCTAGATGGCCCTTCAATTTGTATAGACCTCCTTATTGTTCCCCAATCACTACTGCATCATTAATAGTCTTTCCCTTTGGCCACATGATAGCTTGGCCATATAAAAATGCAACCCTCATTCCTTTTGCATCTAATGTAGATATGGAGAGGAGGTTCTTCTTGAGTCCTGGTACAAACAATACATCCTTCATCTTCATGGAATTTCCAGAGTCTAGCTTATAGGAGGATTCGCCACTACCTTTTATTGGATGTTGGTAGTCATCTCCGAGCTTCACCTTGTGAGGTGATTCATGTTCTGATAGTCTCACAAAAGACTCTTTGAATCCCCTCATATGTTTGGAATCCCAACTGTCTATAAAACCAATCATTGCTTCCATGTGTGATGTTTCCCGTGAGAGCGGAAATCAAAACATATTCTTCATCACTTGAAGAATCATCACTTTGTTGCTTGTTTATTTTTGAGGAAAGTTCATCATCTTCTGCAGCATGAGCATGATGTTTTCTCTTATTGTTTTTCTTCTTGTGATAGTTTCTTTTGTTTCTAGGACAATCTCTGGAAAAGTGCCTTGTTTCATCACAAGCATAACATTTGAGTTGAGATTTCTTGTAGGAAGAGTGCTTACCTTTAGAATGATGATGATGATGATCCCTTGTAGGTTTCTTGGATTGAACTATGAGAGCTTGATCTTCACTTCCCATATTTTCTTCTCGAGCTGCTATCCGAGCTTCTTCTTGTGATAATTCTTCCTAAAGTCTACTGAACTTGACTAACTTCTTTCTGGCATAGATTCCTTGAATAAAAGAGTCCCATGATCTAGGGAGACCATTCAAGGTGGTCATTACAATCTCTGCATTTTCCACTTCTTCATCTACTGCTTCTAGTTGTTCCTTGATATGAGAGACTCTTGTGAAGTAAGACTGGATAGTCTCTACATTCTGAATCTTCACATTCTTCAACTGGTTCCTCAAAATCATTTTCCTATTTATGTTATTTCCTTCAAACAATTTAGTTAGGGAATCAAACATAGCTTTAGGTGTCTTTAGGGAGGATACCTATGGTATGAGGTGATCCTTGATTTAATTAGCAATAATCCTCTTTGCCATAACCAACTTCTTATTATGTAAGGCCTTAGCCTCATCTCCCTCTGGAACTGGAACATCCTCATTGATGTAGGAGTCCAACTCATTTTCTTCTAGGACTAGGGAGATCCTATACTTCCAGGATCGGAAGTTATCAACTCCCTCAAGATTTTCATCAAGCTTGTTATGATGACACATCTTAACTGAGAACCTCAAATGGAAATACAAAAGATTTATATCTTACCAGGTCAAGATGTCGGATCTGGATTTGGAGCTGAAATTCTAGAATGTTGGTTCAGGAGCAGATTAGGGTTTGGATTTTCCAAAGTTTTGTCCAACCAAATGCTTTGATCTTGATATCTAAACTTTGATTTTGAGGAGGAGATCAATCCAGGCCTGGGCTCACTGAAAAATTCCATTTCTATGGAAAACCCTAATTTCTAGTAGTAGTGTTGGGTCCAAAACTGAAAAACATCAGAATTGGATTTTCTTCAACATAAAGATGCGCCCTAGGGAGGAGAGTTATTCCATCCTTATTTTGCTAAAAATTTGTGGATAGAGATCCACAAAGTAGGAATCCCTAGTTCCCGTAGCTGCATAGTGTCTTCTTCTTAGGTTAGCTCTGATACCATGTTAGATTTTTAACATTAAGCTAGCATTACATTAGGATCTTTAACTGAGAGAATAACAAGCACAACAATCACACACAAGAGACAATGAACATAGTGTTTTTCCTCGGGGAAACCATAAGTGGAGAAAACCCCGCAACTTCCTCAGAGATAGAATTAGCACCAAAAGTAAAACCCCAAAACAATAAGATGATATCCCGACAACAGTAACCTCTTTCTTCCTAGCCCCAGTGCCTTCTTCTTCCTCAGCTATGCACTACAACTGAGTGTGAGTGAGTGTGTTATAAATAGAGAGGCTATCTCTCTATTTATACTAATTTTTGACTTGACAAAACCCTACTAGGGTCGAATTCACTAGGTGAGTCTAACAACCCTAGTGCCCCAAAACTACAGGGACTTTAACCCTTAACCAATAGGAGGGTTACTCATAATTAATTGACATGACTTGTTTACATTATAGAAACTCTTGATCAGAACATTGGGGTATGACATGACTCAATTACATTACAGACACATCCCAGAATAAACATTGGGGTACAATACATAAGATACATAAGTGAATGCATTCCAAAGTTACAATTACATCAACATCTTCCATAGTCCACATTACACCATAAGAAAATGATAATGGCAATTTAAACAACCCTTTAAGTTGTGCAGTATCCACATAAGCCACGACTATAAAATAAATTACACAACATGTTTTATAAACCAACGAAATCATAAACAACAATGCAATTCAATCACAGCCATTGTGGGAAAGGATCATGCCACTCATGGCAAGGCCCCAACCCAAGGCTGTCAACATTTACAGGAAAATTTAAATACTCAACACACAGACCATAAATGTAGGTGTATGCCATTTTATAAATCGCCATAATAAACCAATAATGTAGCATAAATTCTGTCCACATACACAGTATGCATAATAACCAATGCCCATTTATATCCACAATATATATTTACACATGAAGGCCAAAATCCTAAGTAAATTATGTACACAGTAATTCCATCATCGCAGTCAAGTCCACACAGGTGTTCCAATGGGATATGGCACCATGGCAAGCAATGGTGCAGCCCATGGCTTAAAAAGACCAAACCCAAAATAATGATTTACAATCAACATAAACTTATACACAGAGCCTGTAAGGGCATAATATTCACTCCATGTCTTAAAAGCCTAAAATTATTTGAAAAACCCAAGTCTGTTCGTTAATATCCAAAAGAAGAATTCAAAACCCCACAGAGAATCCACAAACCAAATGACAAAAAAAAACACAAACAGGCCGAGAGACATCAAGCGTAGGCTTGTTTCCAAGGTTTACCTTGCACCTTGGCTACAGAGTCAAAGAAATGACATATATTGAGCCACGATGCTCTTCACCATACCTTGGCACATGCAAACACCAAGAAAAACCAGAAAGTGAGAAGTATGGCCACGATAGAAGCTTCAAAACAAAACGGAATCGTAGGTAAGAAACCCAAGACAAAGCTTACCTTCCATATCTAGAGGTCGCCGCCATTTTTTCTGCACAAAGCCAAGACCAAACCCCAAATGACAAAGTGAAACGGAAAGTCCATCACGATCCAATCCCTAAGCTTGGGATTCCACAAAAATCAAGGTGCATTAATGGAACTAGCTGGTATCCAATATCATAACCAAAAACCCACTTTTCCATAGTTAAGTTACATTGCTAAACTTTGGTATCCATTCCCATGCAAGGCTTAAACCCCAACGTATATGGTTCAATCATATGGTATGTTTTCCACCCCATAATATATTACAAGGTTTAATACATTCCAAGATTATGTTTAGATCATAGTCCCTGCATAGTATGCGCTAGTCCCAAGTTAAAGCCACAAGGCATAAAGTATATATATATAACATATAAACCATATGCTTAAAGCCTTATTGCAATACGCTATCACTAAGCTTAATGCTTAGTGAACATGGCATATGAAATATGCCATGTTAGTATTTACACTTTATAAAAATCAAAGGTCTGATTTTTAAGTCAAGATCATAACCCGCAAGTAAGAAAACATAGGACATGTTAATAGTTTTAATACAGTAAATGAAGACCGTAAATATACTAAGACGTAAACGACGAAATATAAACCACAATGAAGTGTAAGCAATACCTAGGAGGTTTAGCTGAGATATCTAAATTGACGAAAATAGTATTTACCTTGTATAAATATGAGTCGGTAAGGAACTGTAGTAATAAATAGTAGGCCTAGTAGGATTAAGATATTCAGTTCTCTTTAAATAAGACTTCGTTGCAAAGTATAATATGCATATGAAATAAAAGAGGTGCCTTAGTTTGAAGAACTAAGTAACATTGCAAACAAGTAAATGCCTTTACCTTTCAGAGCGTCATGGGAGAACGAGTCCCTCTACTCCGCCCACTTTGTTTCCACAAACAAAGTGAAGTTAGGACTTTATAAATAACAAGTAACACTTTGCAGAAAGGACGAAGCATTTAAATCAAATAACGACATATACATGACAAAGGTAAAATCATAATAACTAAGCAGTAAACATCGTAAGTAAAGTACATCAATAATAATGGCTGAAATTAAAATGACAAAACATAAGAACAACTTACGAGTAAACAATGGTACATGTAGTGTACGATATATTTCCACAAGTTGAATAATGTGTCGTATAGTTAGTTTTACTAGCCTATTAATTTTTTTTTATTTTCAATTTTTGGGGACATTACAGCCTCCTTCTTCTCTGTTAAGAGGTGAGGGTTTTTATTGAACTTTGTTTTAAAATTAGAAAAATGCATATTTAAATATTAGTCATTTTCATTATACTAACACTTCCTAGTTTGTGCATGTAACTACGAGCGCGTTTTTGGCTTGGACTTCACAATTTAGATACTCAAACAGTGATACGGGAAGACTCTTGTAGATTCATGGTTAAGCCGGTTTCCCATTCATTCGCAGTCGAAGGAAGGATAGGGATTTCATAGCCACTGCGAAGATAAGTTTTATTTTATTTATTTATTTTTTAAACCCTTATGGCTTTGTATTTGGATTCATTATTTTACATTGTGTGCTTCTGGGCCTCTCACACTCCAATGCATTTGATTTGCAATCATGCTTGGATGGAGACTATGCATTGTGTTTTTAGTGTTAGATTGTGGATCCCAATAAATTGTCTTACGACCATGATACTATTGACAGTTGGAAATATTAGTTAATATTTGATCTGTAATTTGATTTCAAATGTAAAATGGAAATTTGGGTTTCTAATTATGCTTGTATATCATGATCATGTTGTTGATTAAATCTGTTATCATGTCGATCTAACATTGGATATGGATGCCTGAGATTAGAGACTATTAATTTATATTTAATTATGTTTATTGATTTGATAATAAATTTACTCTGCGATTTTATCTAGATCTGATTAATTTTGAGTTCATAATGCGGATATGTAAGCCAAGAACTTGTTGATTGACTTGTAAAATATTACTATGTTGGACCGACTATGATCTTGTTGTTCAGTTTTCTATTGTTTTTTTACAATATTTATATTTGTCCCAATTGGGTATGAATACCCACAACTGACAGAGGTTGTATAATTGGTTATATTCTTGAGCTTATAGTTGATATTTGTTGATTTGTTATTTTGTTTTGGTTAATCGATATGATAATGTGTTTATAGTGCGTTTGGATTCCGACCTTCAAGTTGGGTGATCGTTCCTTAGCTCTTGTTAAATTATTGTCTTACTTGTGAATCCTTCTGTAGCTCCTTTATTAGTTAAGATATTTAGATATGATCTAAACGAGTATGAATACTAAAAAAGAAATAGAATTTGTATATTTGATTATCATTGAATTTAGGGCTCAGATCTATGAGTTGGGTGACTGTGCTCTTAGCTCTATTGGTGATCCTTTCATTCAGTTCTTTCTATTCATTAAGATATTTTAATCATATTAAAGTAGATAGTAGCAAATAAAATGTAGAGGTACTTTGACATAGAAATAAGACTTGCAATTCTTCTACATTATGTATATGATAATTTTAACAACTAACTGTTAATACTAATAGTATATTATTGAAAAGACATGAACATATTTGGAAATATATGCATAGTATAATTCCCAAATTAAAATGCATTTAAAATTTAAATATATGCTTAGACTATAATGATCAGTGTTAAACATATAATAAATTGAGTAGGGAACTTGACACCACTGTCGGGAAAACATAACTGAAGTTGTCATTCTTCTTAACCAACTCCTAGAGAAACCAAGTCTTACTTGCTCAAAATCACAATTGCTCAAGAATCCTAACCACCTTGCTTGGCGAGCATTTAAACCATGTTGATCAAATAAGTATTTTAATATGATGTTTCTAAACAATAAAGTAAATTTTCTTCCTATTAAGTAATGTCTCCACATTATTAATGCATGTATTATAGCATCTAGTTCTAATTCATGTGGTTTTGGGTAAAAGCATGGTAACGTGTCTCAATTTTTCCTGTTTTGCGATGATAGACTTTTATAAAATATAATGAACTAAATATATACAAATCCTTTAAGAATTAGATAATGGTGTAATGAAACGAAAGTTTTCATTGTGAATGACCTTTTATAAGGTATTTTTTTTTCCAGATTAAAAAAATACTTTTTATATTTTTTATTCCATTTTCTTTAAAGGTAATTTATTATTACTCTCGCATCTCATAAGTACTCACAAAACCGTGACCCCCCATATCTATCTTTATTTATTTTTTTCAACCCAATTTTTTTGAACAAGTTTTTTAGAGACACTTATAAGATTGTTGTACACTTTTTAAATTTTATTTTATGATATATTTTAATTATTATTAAATTATTAATATAAATAATAATTTTTTGGTGCATGCAAAAGTTCCACCCAAAAAATATCATTTTAAAACTTCAAAATCAATATTTTTTTTATATGACTACAAAAATAATATACAAGTGATTGTTAAAATTATTTTAAAGATTTTTTAAATACATTTTTAAAATTTTTTTAATACATTTATAATAACATAATACATTTATTTTTCCACAAAGTGAGACAAATCATCGTGACGTAGTTCCATTCATGTTCTTTAAGTTTTATTGACTCATATATTATTACATAATCCTATTAAAGTAACACACTGCCTAATCCCTCTAAACATGAATCTGTACATACCAAGAAGTCTTTCCATGGATCTTCTATTCTTAAAATAGGTGCAGTGATTAGAAAGTGTTTAATCCTTTTCAATCTTTCTTGATATTTATTAGACCATACTAATTTAATTCATTTATTTTGAAGTGAACGTATTGGGTAAGCTATTTTGGAGAACCCCTCGATGAACCTACAATAATAACCCATGATTCCCATAAATGATCGAATCCTGATTACATCTTTTGGAGCTGGCCAATCAATGATTTCCTTGATTTTATCTCAGTCTACTGAAATTCGTTCCTTTGATATTACATGACCTAGGTACTCAATTTTATTTTGATAGAAATCACATTTACTAATATTTGCATAATGTTTATGTTCTCTTAAGGTTTGTAGGACCAAATTCAATTGGTCTTCATGTTCCTATTCATTTTTAGAGTATATTAATATGTCGTCCAATATTGATGAAATATTTTATTTATAAATTCATAAAATGATTCACTACATATTTCATTGTAACTTAAAGTTCTATACAAGTGGAAAATGAAGTATTAATACATTTGAGAGAGATTATATGAATTACACCCTTCAATTTAAACACGATAAGAAAATCATTAAAGTAAATTAGTAATTTTCAAACAAATGCAATTGTATTTTTATGAACTCAACTACCAAGAAAGAAAAGGATTCACAATGCCAAAGTTAGTGAGACTTGTGTTTAAGTTACTCTGACTTTAAAATAAGTTACTCTTCCATTAAAACAAAATTTTTACATGAAGAAATATGAAAGACTCTTGATTTCTTTTACAAATGGTAAATGTTAATTTCTTTCACACAAGTAATTCCATAGAAGTTGTGTGGAATTAATATTCTTGAGAATAAACACATAAAAATTATAGGTTTATATATTACCACGAAAAATAGGAAAACTACGGCCACATTTACAGACTTGGAAATTTACTTGGATTTTCCCCCTTCCACAGACCTTGGCCTCTCAATACTTTCTAAGACCATGAACTTGATATCTTGAACTCTTCTCAGACTTTGTATTATTCTCTTTTCTCTCTCACTCTGTTCATCTCCAACTTCCTCTTGTTTCATTCATTCCTCTTCTACATATACACAGACTAAATTTTGCTTCTCTTGGAAGATATCAACTAACATTAAAGAATGTGAGTTAATTCATGACTGTAAATCTACTTGACATATTGGCTTGTAGAAAAAAAACATAGTTGCATAAATACAAGGAAGCATGTACCATGCCTGCTGAAATATTGACTCACAATTATGTACTTCTAGGAACTCTCACCGACTCGGATGGGATTTAAAATACATCATCTCGTAATCAATTTCTCCGACATCCAAAAGTCTATTTCACATTCTCATCCAATTTTTTTCACATTAAAAATAGGGATGAATCCAATTCCATAGAGTCTACATTCACTTTCTCTACACTAAATATATCTATTATATGGTGCAGAGAAAGTAAATGTATATTATATGGAATTGGATTTTGCACCGGGCATTAATTAAATACATGAAAAAAACATTCTTCCATAATACCGAGTGTAATATTTGTAACATTGAAAGCAAATTATAAATTTACAACATTCCATGCCTTGACACATAATAAGGGCATGGTTAAGCTACAAATGAAAATATATACCAGTTAGTGCGACACCACCCTATATATGTGTACATGTCCACATGAATGGAAACATCAGTATTTGCGAAATGAATCTATTCATAAAAGAAACCATAAATGATTATAAATGTTGATCGATGTAACTATTTCCCTATCGCATTGGTAATTAACTGAATCCATTGATCTTTCATTCTATTAATTTAATAGATCCATATAGATTTCTATTCACCCTAAAAACTTGCATGAAACTATCCACCACAAAGAATGTGATTAGTACTTTGTATATATTTATTAAAATTTGCAAGGAGTAAAACTTTCCTACATGAGAATTGGGTACATCATTTATACTCTTGAATGCATGCAATCTAAATGATAAGTTTGGGGGATTAGTTTGCTCCCTCGACTTTTATTTCAACAATGTTGACCCATACCATCCTTGTGGTTGCATGGGAATGAATACAAACAGTATCGATAGGGAGCAATTGAAAGGGGCCGAGAAGAGGAATCAATTCCTTAACCGAAAAAACTGTACTAGACAAGAATTGAGGATTAACATCATCTCCCTACGTGGCGGGATGTAGGATTAATAGGAAAAAATGAATAATTAACAATAGAATTTTTGGTTGGCTATCTACCCAAAACAAATCTTATCCATTCAATGTATGTGGTCGACAAATTTATTTGGAGGTATATTCCAAAGACACACATCCTAGCGGCCCATCCTTGATTAAGGACTAAAAACCCACTATCGCTTTCACCCTACAATTTTCATTGAAGATTCCTATCCACCAATTATCTTTAATTTTTCTATCTATGAACAACCTTTGGGTTTGACTTTTGTTTACTATTGATAATAAGCAAAATGGGTGACTCTAGTGGTGACAATTTGTTCATATTGTATAGAATAAGTGGATCGATATGCATGCATGCCACATTTTTGTGAACTTGTGCTACTTATAGAAACATTATTAATTTTTTCATTACAAATCGTCAGTTGAATTGATTTTGTAGAGTAATGCCCAAATGGATCATGCGACATGGAAAAATGAAGAATGTTCAATGAGGGAGGTATGATCATGAGGATCTGCTTCAGGGTTTCAATATGATGGTGTGAAAGTTGAGTGGAGAGATAAATACCCTTTCCCTCTCTTCCATTTATTAGAATCATCCCTCCAATTTCATTATGGGATACATCCTATACACTCAGTGGCCTTCCCCTCCCATGGTTTATATCATAAGTAGGAAATTTGGGAGAAAACTATTGAAGATTAAATCTTTAAATAAATTAAATACTTTCTTAAATATTGTTACAACCAAATGATTATGCCGACATTATTTATGGAATCAATTATCCATTGTAATGTAATGAAATAAATAAAGCATGCTATCAATGTAATTACTGGTTTGTGCACTTTCCAAATAATGAAATGTGTTGTCCAACTTTTTTGTTTTATTTTATTTCTTGCGTCCATGATTTATTAACATGGTATTAGAGCTTGGGAAGCCTTGACTTGTGGCTGGAAGATGAAATTATTATTCTAATCATGGTCATTATATGTACATAGATTAATATAGGAGAGAAGAATGTTATTTCTTCGGTGTGTTTTGTGGAAAAATAAGGAGCATCCTATTAGCCTCTGTGGATAAGAAACAATTGATCATTATGATTAACTATCTGTCGCCATTGTAGAGGAGATCACGTTTTGTAGGAAGGAGAGCCACCATTTGATAAAGATGCACAAATTACACCCAACAAATAGATAGCTTCCATATCAATTAAAAGAAACTACTCAAATATGGTCATGAAAAATTGTTGCATGCAAGAGCCACCCAATTATCTTGGAAGGCTTCTTAAATCCATGATATGAAAGAGCACATTGTTTGTAATGGTGAAAAATATAATTAACGGAGTTACCTTCATTGTTATTTTTTTATAAGGTGGAATAGATATGCAAAAACAAGATGACACTGGTACTTGTGTATATCCATTGACTTAGGAAATCTGGTTATACAATTATATTTTAAATATTTTGTTAATGTATTAGAATAGATTTGGTGTGTTAATAATATTCAAGTTTTTTCTTTCTTATATGGAGTCAAGTTATTGTAACTCAATAACGTATGTTGTCCAATTAACTCAAAATTTGTGGCATAAGGAAGGATCCTGCATTTGTTGTCGAGGTTATGAGACATGTGGATTTTCCAGTAATTGAATTTGGGATATCTCTGATCTGGGAGTTTGAGATATCCGTGATTGGTGGAATATGGAATCTCGAGAATCCAACTCGAGAAATATATCTCTACAAGGGTGATGAGACGACATGATGGAGTACATACAAGAATCTGAATATGTAGAGAAAAAACATCTCCTTCAAATGAATATATTCTTATTGTCAGTCAAGTTTTTTAATTGTAGCGTTACGATCATGTGTCTAAGATTAAGGCTTAAATTAATTAAACACTAGTTTAAATATTGTTTGTAATGTCCCCAAAATTTGAAAATAATTTTTTTTGTAGGCTAGTATTTACATGTTTTGGACATTAATTCATCTTCAACGGAAAGTGTCAGTCATCATTTTCTATTTCAAAGTGTCGTAAGATGTCCTTACCTTTTCTATGTGTTTTCCTATGCATTTACTAATGTAATTATGTACTATGTTTATTTTACTTGAACTATTTTAATGATTACTCGGTTTATTGATTACATCTTATCATGCATGTGTGTATGCTCATTCAGTTATATCTTACTTCTCGGTTATAAGTTTTGTTCATTTTTTATGGAAAGTCCTGGCTTATCTTTAACTTGCAAGTGATGGAGTGGCGGGATTTGTATACCTTATGTATACTTAGAGAGGTAACTGGTTATACATGATGTTACAGGGTTTACTCAGTTCATGAAGAACTAATGCAAACTCCTCCTTTCTTTATGCAGGTTCATTTGATGGCGGAAACTCACTACAATAGATAAACTTGGCATGCTATCCATGGTATACTACTTTATGCCTCTCGAAGATGTAAGGAATAAAGTCCTGACCTAACTTGTTCCTATTGCTACTGTTTATGTAGAGTTGGTTTTGTAAAAATTGAATCTTTATGGTTGGCAGTGTTATTATGGTTATGATAATTTTATCCACCTGGTATTTACTCTATAACCTGTAAATTTTTAAAGGTAGCGCCTAGGGTTTAATGCTTGAGTTATAATACATGGAAAATTTTGATTTAAGTCTTTGGAAAGACTATGGTTTAAATGAAGACCCTTCATGGCATATTTCATATGCCATGAAACTATGGAATAACTATTCCAAAGAGGTTTTTGTTGGGGTTTTAGTGGGAAAGAGAAAAAATTGTGCTTTATAATATGTAATAGGGGATAAAAATTGTGCTACTAGTGGTGACTAGGGTGGCACATTTATGGCACCTTGGGAAGGGTGGGAAACAAGTCTCAAACCTTGGCTTGGTCGATTTCATGGCTCATTTGACTCTGATGTTGTTGGTGGTCTGCATGAATTTGGCTCTTGGGGTTTAACGTTGCGTGGAGAAACATACTCATCCTGCATGGGAGAGGTATGCTCTCAGTTTGGTTTTGCAATGTGGTTTCATTTTTGCTTGAGTCTGAGGATTTAGCATACTTCCAATACTCCTCCTTTTTTATTTTGCAGGTGACAGGAGTGGCCGTAAAGCGTGGCTCGTTGGTGGATGTCGGGATTGTTGCACTACCCTTCTATGGGTAATCACTACAAAAGCATAGGTATGCTACCTCAGTATGCAATGAGTAACAGAGTGTGAGCTCTATGTTGGAAGGGGTTTTAACGTTTGTCAAAGTTTGGGATTATGGGTCCAAAGGTTTGGGTCCTTTGGGATAATGGGAAACCAATAGATGCATTTGTAAATACTATTTTGATGAGTGTTTGGGTGTGGATATTTTGAGCCAGGTCTATACAAATGAAGACTTAGATTTGAAATAGATTTTTGGTTTGTAAAATAATTTGTATGGTTGTTATAGATATAATGGAGACTCTATGTTTTTTGTTAATCCATTGCGTGATGGTGCCATTGCTTATAATGGAACTATGTCAATACGTGAATATGTGCATTTTAATTGTAATTGGAGATGGTATATTTTTATGTATTTGCAGCTGGGGTTTATCATTGATACAACCAATAGCATGGCAAGCATGTGACCATATGCGTTTTGACAGTAGCGTTTACATTGTTCATTCTCGGCATTTATATCTATGGTTTTTGGTTTTTATCTTTAAGATTAGCATGGCTGATTTTTCACCTTACTACTATGAGCCTGGCTCGACCTTGGGGTGAATAACGTCACAAGCATACTTTATTTGTTCATGTTTATATTGACTGTGTAGCGATGTAGAAGAAAAAGGTTTACGACCGAGTTTACAGCCGTGGTTTGGTAGCTACTACCCAGTCTCATGCGAATATGCAGTCTATGAAGATTGTTTGAATTAATTCCCTTATGTTTAGTTCTGTTACGAGAATTGTTTTTAACGTAGACCGTGAAAGACTGGGGTTAAAGCATGGTAATGTGTCTCACTTTTACCCCGTCTATGGTGATGAAATTTTCTAAAAGATAATGAACTACATATCTCCAAATCCATTAAGAATTAGATAATAGTGTAATGAAACAAAAGTTTTCATTGTGAATGAGATTTTATACGGTATTTTTTTCAAATTAAAAAAAAATATTTTTATCTTATTTACTTCATTTTCTTTAAACGTCATTTCTTATTATTCCACAATCTGATAAGTACTCACAAAACCACGACCCCCCATATCTATCTTCATTTATTTTTTTTAATCCAATTTTTTTGAACATGTTTTTTAGGGACACGTTTAAGATTGTTGTACAATTTTTAATTTTTTTTATGATATATTTTTATTATTATTAAATTATTAATATAAATAATATTTTTTATGTGTACATAAAAGAGAGACCCAAAAAACTATCATTTTAAAACTTCAAAATCAATATTTTTTAATATGAATACGAAAAATAATATACAAGTGATTGTTAAAATTATTTTAAATACATTTTTAATATATTTTAATAATTTTTGAATACCTTTCTAATAACAAAATACATTTATCTTGCCGCAAAGTGAGACACATTACCATGCTTTTACCCACTGTGATTTAAATTAAATCATTTGGGGCAGACTATAATGTGAGTCCGACATGGTGTAAATACGTTGGTGAAATAATATCGATTCCTACAGGTTTGTTTTTGTGGGCATGTGTCAATTTTGTTTTGTTTGTTGGGGAAAACATAATCCCACACGATTCGAATCCTATGCCAACTAATCCGTGGACTGGTGCTTTAACACAGTGGGTGAAATGTTGTTTTGGTAGTGATGCCAACAGGATTTGATCATGGGACCTTTAAGGGTATACACTATTTAATATTTTGGTTTGTATTATGTATACAAATGAATCTTCATTTGTTTATTAAGGGAATAATGTGTAACTAGGTTAAGATTGTTCATTGTATTTATGGTTTATTTATTCAATATCCAACATGGAAATGTTATTTAATTTCTATTTTATGCACAGGGATTATGCTATAGTTTATATATGATAGACTCGTTGGTTGAAGTCATGAGCGTGCTGGTAATATGAAATATGCCAGCAGCGAAGGATGTAGAGTTCAATTTTAATTAGGTCTTTGGTTGATAGATTTATTTGTTTATAAACTTTGATTTACTTTTGTATAATTTTCCAATGGTCAGAAATCTAGCTAACCTAAAATTAATCTAAACTCTATTAAAACAAATATGCACATTATAAAAGACTGAAATTGATATGTAAAGGATAAAAGAGTAATGCATAAAATAGCAGATACCCAATTTCTCCTATAGTTTTGAAAAGTGATAAAACTAAAGGATGTAGTATATCATTACAATCATGGATAAGATGTATATATGAAAATTGATAAATATATAGGAAACATTATATTATTTCAAACATGGATAAGATATATATTTCCTTAACTAGAAAATCATGGTTGAGTAAATAAGACAACCTAACTTATAAGAGACATATACTAATTAACCTTCCAGAATGTAATCTCCTCATTTAATAAGAAAAACCTGTGAAAATTATAGGGAAAAATCAAGAAACCTCATACCTACAAGATGAAGATATTTTAATGGTTGGAAACCCTGCACACTCAAACACCCATCATTACCAAGTACATAGACATTTCTCAACTCTGTTCAGATAACCAAATAACTTAGGAACTACCACGTTTGACCCAACCATGATCTGAAACTGTTCCTGGTTTTAATCTGGATCCCCTCGAGCTCGTTCAAACATTCAGGTAGCTTAGAGCTCCTAAGGTAAGGCTTCTCTATCTGGGATAACGGGTTCTGTATTAGCTTCTTTTTTCCTCTTAGGAAAAATGTTCTCTAAGAACTCTCTTGAGAATAATTAGGTAGATTTTATGGAATAATTAAAAAGGTCCCCCCAACCTCTCTTTGTCTTGGGTATTTATAGAATAACTTTTCAGGAAAAGGGGTAGTTAAATCAATAATCATTTGTTTTCTTGAAATAACCCTTTTTACTTTATTCAGGTAATTTTAATATTTATTTTAAATTTAACTTAAGAACTATTGACTAGCTCCTACTTTGACTCTTGTGGGTATTTATTATTTAGTTATCATTTAATAATGATAATAATATGTAGATCCTTTCATTATTATTCTAGTTTCTAGTATTACTACTATGCTTACTCTTATATACATAGCATGTATAAACTATATATTTATATATATACCATTTGTTAACATTTTGAACTTTAGGTATCATATAGCATGATCCCTAATCATATGACACTTTTCTTTTAGCTTAGTCACTTTCTTTAATAAGGCCTTGAGGTAGGGGTTAGGTCAACTAGGTTAGGAAACTCTAAACCTCCTTGCATGTTGGGTTCTCTTGTATAACATGGTAGTTCTTTAGTACTTTATGAGATACATAAATTCAAAATTTCATTTAATAAATTAAAAATAAGTAAGATGAGATCAATGTTTTATCAGAGTTGTTTTCATTCAACATACTAAATTTTTGTTAGTAACTCCCAGCATTTATCCAGAGCCCATACTCAATGCTAAGAACAAGGAGTTACAACTTAGTGTTGTTCTAGAGCTCCTCGCTCAACACTAATGCTAGGATGTACTTGTAGGATACATCTAGGGATACAATGGCCAAGGATCTGATGTTCTAGAGCTGATGCTCAACATCAACTTGGAATGATCCAGGGATTATGCCCAACACTTCCAATTCTTATATTTTAATTTCTTTCAGAGCTTCCTTCTCAACACAAACATTCAAAATACTCATGCGCTCCAGAGCCTATCTCTCAACGCAAACATTTAAAATAATCATGCCCTCTAGATCCGCTCGCTTAACACAAACATTAAATACTCATGTGTTCCAGATCTTCTTTCTCAACACAAAAAATAAAATACTCATGTGATTCAGATATTCTCGCTCAACACAACATCTCATCAATTATGTGCTTCAGGGTCCACACCCAACACATGAAATCATATACATAAAACATATGCAATTGGATTACTCCCAATATATCAAATATATCATTAGTCTCATGTGTAGTGGGGTATTATTTCCAATATACAAAATAAAACATCAAAGCGACAATATAAGCAATGGGGCTTATGCCCATAAGTGTTAGGTCAATATTCGGGATATTACATTGTTACAACCAAAAGGTTATCTTCATATTACTTATAAAAACCATTCTCCAATGTTATGTAATGAAATAAATAAAGGTTGATAGTCCATACTAAGAAATTATTACTCTAGAGCCAGTTCATTGAGGTACAATAAAATATAGTGAGTGCAACAACAAAGTCGATACCTTTCTCCAATAGTTGCTTGGTTATATTCACAGCAACACCAGAGGATATGGAGTACCCAAATAGGTTGGAGGCAAGGGTGGTTATACCCATCCTCTACAGTGAGCATCCGCTACAAAATATACAAGGTATTCCTCTCAAACTTGTCTAGATTTCAATAGACATCTCCAAAATCGCACGAAAACTGACATAAAAGATGTTGAAGCTCTAGATTGTTCCTTTAAATTTTCACTTATTTGTTCTGTAAAATGGAAAGTTGAGATCTCTAGTCTTATGTTTTTTTTCCATAGTACTGTTTTGAGCATCCTTCATTGAGGTGTCACCCATGCATACACAACAACCTTTGAGCCCAAAATCCAACGACAAAATCTGACATAAAGTATGATTGTGTCGATTTTCAATGATGAAAATCATTGTACGTTCCAATTTGTTTTTTTTATCTTGTAGGGTCATCGAATTTTTGACTTTACAGCTCGTAGTTTTTACGACGAAAATTTTCATCGGATTTGCGACGTCAACTCATTGGATTTGCAATGTATTTGTAAGGGATGGTCGTCGGATTTACGATGACAAGGGAAGTTGTTATCGTCGAACTTTTGACGATCCCATGATACTTGTTTGAAGTTAGAAAAATGATTACTTGCAATAGTAACTAGGTTCATGTTGTTGGATATCCGACAATCATGGAATTATAAATATAATTTTTTTAAAACATTCTGACATGTTTTTTATAGAAACGATGGACGGTTTGTAGAAATTATTTATTCCTCGATAAACTGTTTGCAGAAATTGTTTATTTCTTGAAATAAGGTTTTAGGAATTGTTTTATCCATGATTCATTTAATGTTAGAATGGATGATGACTATGATAATGATAATGATAATATTGATTACTTTGATGATGTTCACAATATACCTCTTATCGATAAGGCATACATACCCCTTTATGAAGGCTCCAAAACAAATCTTCTCTCTGCTATATTGTTGATAATGAACTCGAAGGTTATCAATGGTATTTCAAACATATCAATCACACGGATGCTAAAGGATGTACAATAATCCATCACATATATACGATCGTGATAACATCTTTATTCCTCTAATAATTGTATTGTTAATTCATAATTCAAATTAATACGGATGAAGTGTGTTTCGTTCATATTATTTATATATTATATTAACTCTATTTTTATTTTTATTTGATGTAGCGTGATAGCTGAAATTTTGTTACCATTAGAGAAAATTTCAACTCAAATTGGGCCTTTTAACTCTGATTCAAATTCCATGTCATCATGTGTTAGCCAATGAAATTGATTTAAATTTGAAATACCATATCGGTCTTAAACATCCTTTTAATATAAATTTGGGGATATGTATCATTAAAAAAAAACTACTTTTTTGCTTGTATTTTCAACATACCGCCCTATGCTTTTACTCAAATTTCAATTGGGAGAGCTCATTCGATGCGGAATTACATTCCGAATCCAATTAGCACTCACTCGACATACTTTTGAAGGACCCTTCTACATCCAACAAAAGTATGCTCAGTGGATGCTCGTTGGATGCAGAATTTAATTCTGCATCCAACAAGCTCTCCCTATCAAAATTTGAGTAAAAACACAGGGAGATATGTCGAAAATACAAACAAAAAAGTACTTTTTTTCTTTTCTTCCTCCAAAATTAATAAATATTATTTTATTATTTTATAAAATTTTTTTTGGAAGCCTATTTTGAGTTGAAATTTTCTCTAATGCACCATCAAATATTCTACCTCACACATATCGATATTTATCTTCCTTCATGAAAGATATTGGACTGCATTATGAAGTAGTTCATGCATGCCCCGATGACCATGTTATATATTATAATCAGCATGAATTTACAACAGAATGTCTGAAATGTCATATAAGTAGATATCAGATAGATAAAGTAACAAAAAAGGTGCCTCCCAAGGTTCCTTTTTATATTCCCATCATTCCATGTTTGCAACCACTG
Source organism: Pseudotsuga menziesii (assembly GCA_001517045.1). Classification (NCBI taxonomy): domain Eukaryota; kingdom Viridiplantae; phylum Streptophyta; class Pinopsida; order Pinales; family Pinaceae; genus Pseudotsuga; species Pseudotsuga menziesii. Next base: position 287,404 of record LPNX010240503.1, read on the forward strand.
CTCAGGTGCAAAAACATAGCGCAATTTATGGTTACCATGCTAGGAACATAATTCAAGATGATGTTATTCAAATGCATGCAGATGGTTTTGCATTGAGAGATATGGAGGAAAAGTGGCCTCACTTTAAAGAAGAACCCCATAATCTTAGGATTTATTTGGTAGTAGATGGTGTTAATCCATTTGAAAAGATTAAATCCATTTAC
>LPNX010240503.1:287725-290225 GCA_001517045.1 Pseudotsuga menziesii
AACACATAATGCCCCAGGGCTAACCCATTTTTGTGGTTTGTATTTTTAAGTTCCACCTTAATTGCATTTAATTATATGATGTAGTTAATATAGTTCTTATATAATTATAATTGACATAGATATTCCATATCTTTATATTGTAGGTCTTTAGACAAATGGTAAATTTTCATGTCTAGTTTATGGTCCTAAGATTAAATCTCATTGCTCGAAAAGCTTAAGAAAGGAGGTATTTGATGAGTATAGGAATTTTCTCTCTAAGAATCACAGGTATAGAATAACCGAAAAAATATCTTCAATGGGAAGCAAGAGACTACATTAAAACCATGAAGAATGACACCTCACCTTTGGAAGATGCAATACAATAGAAATCGTCAAGCTGGTACATATGGATCATCGTATATGAATTGTTATGTATTTTAATTTTTATTACGAGTTGTTTACTATTGTGGCCATAACTGATTTTTGTAATTTAGTTACTGACTAATATTCACAATTTCCTTCATGATCATGAAGGCATTAACGGGCTTCCACAAGGAATGAAAATTTATCCTATACAATTCAGCAGGTTTCCCTACTATGAGCACCTACAAATTGCTCATATGTTTGATACAATGCATATTGGAAAGAATGTGACTGAAACATTATGGTGATTACTGGAGCTAAGGAGCGAGAAAGATAAAATTTTGAAATCTTGCAAAGACATCCAGGAAGGTAACCATGCAATGAAATACGTCATTCAATTTCATAGCAATGAAGACCAAATTAATATAAAATCAATTTCATGCATGTTTACAGAGCAACAAAGTAATGTTGTTAAAGAAGTAATGTGGAAAATTAAATTTCCCACTAGATTTTGTGTGAACTTAAAGAATATCATAACAAAAAAGGTGATTTTGTGGGGGTCAAAACGCAAGATTGGAACGTCTTCATCAAGGTAATTGTTATTGTTATGTCCATATATATTTTTTCATTTTATTGCATAAATTTGTTTTCTTGTTTGTATAATCTTAGTTTAAAAATGATGTGGTTTGTATATTGATACTGTATGTTCTACCTCTCTCTCTTCCTGACAACTTTCACAACAATGTCAAACAAGTTATATATAATCTTGGGAAATACATGAGGTAACTATCGATTAGTTGCTTGTGCAATAATTCATGTTATGTAATTTAATGTTTTTTTTGGTTAATTTTCGTTATTGGGTTGCGCCACTTGTAGATGGTTGACATCTAAAGAAACCCATAAAGAAGATATAAAGTATTGGAGGAGAGAAATCCCTTGTCTTATGTGTGAAATACAGAAGCATCTACCTTCAACAATTTTTCAATGCACAAGAACACTACCTCATACACCAAGTTGAGGAGATTGAATTATGTGGACCTATGCACTCAAGGTCCATGCGGATGTTTGAGAGGCACTTGAAATTTATGAAGGGTTTGGTGAGACAACGAGCACATGATAAGGGTTATATGATGTAAGGATATATGGTATTCCAAAACATGTTGTATGTTAGTGAATATCTTTCTAAGTTAGCGTCAAAGCTCAATTTATGTCGCATTTGTGATTCAGACTCCAATAACTATTTTGAAGGAGAGTACCCGAAGGGGAAAGTTAGATTTAGGAAGGTGAAAGGTAACTATTAGCTAGTGGATGTTAATTATATCATAGATATTCTAATTGTATATACAATTTATTGCATCACTTAAGATCATATACTTTGTTCAGAAAATTTACATATGTCTTGAATTTTAATGTTTATTGTGATCATGCAGTTGGTCAAGAGTGGGATGCAATTAATTTATACATCCAAAACAATCTTGACTAGATGAAGGTATGGATTGAACAATGCGAACAATCGGGTCATGGAATATCATGGGAAAGTGTGGCTTCATTGGTAAAAGAAACACATTGCAATGGAGATACAAATCTTACAGAAAGAGAAATAGATTTAGCATATGGTTTAAAAGATAAGTAGGAAAGCATATTAATCAATCACTCTAAATATGTTATTTTGAAAATTACATTCTATTATTATTTTCCATGTATGGCTGCATAAATATGTAGTTATTCATAAATATTGAATTGTTATGTAATCATTTCGTGTATTTCTTGTTGTAGGTAAAACACCATAAGTCTATGGTCTGCAATGGTTGTAGATATCGCATCAAAAAATTGGACGAAACAAACAAAACATCATATTGTGGGATTTCTGCAATCTTTGAGGTGACCAATGCTTCATCTAGAAGTGCTAGACATCTAGAACTCTCATAAAATTTATACTATGGGTATCTGGAAGATATTCTACAGTGTGAATTTAAATCCTTCAAGGTAATTATGTTCGTTATCAAATGGTATAGTTTACGATTGAATCAACGTGATCCTGATAGAAATATTATTTAACATGATAATGGATTTACCATGGTAAATACAAGGTCATTTGAGCTAGTAATGGAGCCCCATGTTCTTACAAGCCAATGTGAACATGTATTTTACTTAGAGG
>LPNX010240503.1:292725-300569 GCA_001517045.1 Pseudotsuga menziesii
AATATATTATATTTTATTTTAGATTTTAAAATTTATTTTACTTCACTGGAGTGGAAGTTTATTGTTTTAAATTATGTGTATTTCTACCAATTAATATTGGTGTACAAAATATCTAATCGCATGCATTCGAAAATCTTAAATTAATATCTTAAGTTCATTTTTATAATATGAATTTTAAATTAATTTTTTCAATTTTAAATATAAATGGTAAATTATCATTGATTTTTATATTTTAAATTATAAATTTATTTTATTTTTATTAAAATAGAACTTTATTGTTTTATTTTTTTATATTTAAAATTATGTTTATTTGTACATATTTAAAATGGTTAATAAAATATTTAATTATATATTTTAAAAATAATTATTGTTAGTTTTTATATTATTAAAAATTTATTTTTAATAATTATAATCAATTACTTACAATAAATACATATAGTATTTATAACCAATTAAACAATAATTTATATCCATATACACTTCGGATATAGAAAACAATATTGATATACAACCAATACATGAAGTCATGAACCTACCTATGCCATATTCTACACATTATTGTGGATCATTACATGGGACCTCTTTGTAACAAGCCCTCAATGGATTATGTCCAACATGTTATTGAGATACAAATGCTCTTAGAATGATCATTAGACACGCATTATACAATATGGTTGGGTAGGGAATATGACAATGTCAACTTGTATGATACAATATGGTTGGGTAGGGAAAATGACAATGTCTACTTAGGTATTCAAGTGTTAATATTTAACATATGAAGTAGTTACTAGTGGTTCATTAGTTACTAGTTACTAGTTACAAAGTCCCTCCATTAAAAAACATAAGATAAAAGGAAAATGTGGCATATACCTCACCAAGAGATACCTAAACTCTACATGAATTAATATCATCTTACTGTAAAACCAATTTTCTTATTTGTGCACACTGTTTTTGTCAATTTCTTTGTGTACATTGTCTTTCTCACATTGTCGTGGCTCTGGTTTTGGACAATTATATCCAAGTTTGAACAATTTTATGCAATTTACTGCTCTGGCACATCATTTCATGGCTCAGGTATATCATTTTCCCGGTTGACCATTTGATCCACACCTTAGGGTTATCATTTCGGTGATTCACAGCTTTGTGCTATCATTTCGATTTCCAACTCACTTTTAACGGTTTGGAATTTTCTCAACAGTTTCGAATTGGTTCATGGCTCAACGGGTAAGTATCACCTCATTTCTATTGGAGTCATTTGTTACTTAGGTTGACTCAGGTTCAGTAGCATCAGTGAAAGCAGCATCAGCCGCATCTAAGCAAGTCTAGTTCCAAATCCAATAAAAAACAAAGATATAGGATTTGCTTTGCTACGATTTGGTATGTTACAGTTGCTATGGATCCTAGTGTGCTTCCCAAGGCATTAGACTAGCCCTATATGACTAGATCATGCTAAAGACCCCATTTCATCTGTACTAGATGCTTCACTCGGCTCATGAAGGTACTCCTCCCTTCGTTCGGTATCTCTTCAGTAGAAGATGGCCCAGAGTGTGGCCAAAAATCATGAACCAAACATCAATGACCTTTTATTAACCATCACCATTATTAACCATCACCACTGGAAGGGTTTTCGGCATGTTGTGATAGTATATTTTTTAGGAATGTTGTTATAGGGGTTTTGAGTTGTGAATATTAGACAGGGAAGTAGTCAAGGGGTGAGTTAAGGCTGATTTTAATGATTGTCACAATGATGTATTTTCCATCTTAAATTCCCTAGAGACCATAAAGATATTGAGAACACCAAATGAGGGTTTTTTACTTTTAGTAGAAGTACAAGTGTTCTAGAATGGCTGAGCATGCTCTAGGTTTATTGATTTTATATTACATTCCTTGTTTATTCTAGCTAATAACCAACATTAATGGGTTTTTATTATATTCTGCTTTGAATTCCTCGTCTTTCTCCTTGGTTGATTCACTTTTAAATAGATAGAGTTAGGGATCAATGGATGCCTTGTACATTTTAGATCCCATGTTCTACTATGGCTTGGGCTATTTGCCTAAGTATCAAGGCTGACAAGTAACATCCCAATCTTCCAATGATGTGGAATTTTCTTGAAGCTAGTCACTTTGTGTTTCTAGGAAAGTATATGAATACAATATCTTGCAAAAAAATGTAAATTCGTTGGTCAAATTCTAGAAATAAGGAACATCTTAGTTAAAAAGGATTCAACTGAATGGAACCCAAGATAATCACTTTCTACAATGTGTAGAATTCACAACTAAACAAGAATTTGCTATGACATCTCAGAAGAAAGCAAAATTGATGAATACCCAAGTTGGACAGTTAGGCCTTCTGATGTAAGGTACAACTTATTGTTGATTCTTAGAATACCAAAAAACATTTACATCATTGAAACACGACTCCAAGTTCCAATTTTATTTTGGGAAAATATCAAATGCTATTTGATTTGTTGTGATCAATTCACATTCTTATAACATTATACAAATTTTCATGATGTAGATAATATGACACAAGCTTCGGTTTTTATCTAAAATATGCAACCATTTTGCATTACCATGTTGATTCTATGAAGTCATGATACACCATTCACTAAGCATTTAGTTCCAACTTAGATGACTTGGTCTCGGAACAATAATTGTTGATGAGATATGGGTTCTTTCCTAATATTTCCAAAAGAATTCTGATCTTTTCTTTTCTCAAAATTTCATAATCAAAAAAGGATTTTGAAGAAATTGAATCCATTTAGATATTAAAAATACAAATTCAAAAAATTCAAAAAATTGCAATTTAACTAAAAATTATACAATAATTTTTTTATTTAAACTACTTTTCATCCTTAATATGAAAATAAGTGAAAACTAAAACATGATAATTTCCAAACAATAAATGGTTTAATGAATGGCATCCTTCAGTCTCATGAAGAAGTGCCCCACTTTGATATGCTTTGTAAGTGTTTTGTAGCAGTCCAAGGAGGCCAATTTGTGCCTCAGATTAATAGTATCTTTTGTGATGAAACACTAACTTACTTAAGGGAATATTCTTGTTAATAAAGAAACATTGACCTTAGAGGTACCTTAGGGCCTAAGGTGTCACGTCCCCAACCCTTACTCAAGGGAGAGGACGCGACTAGTATCTAACCACTTGGGCAAACTAAGCCCCACGAACATAATATAAAAATTGCTTTGAAATAAAAATTCAGAAGTATAAACAGATGCATAATGAAATTTACATGATATATACAGTGGAAGAAAAATCATTTATTCAACACATTCATGCATTCAACATGTTCATGATAATTTTATAATAATTCATAAGAAAATACAGTTGCAGAACTTAAATACACCAGAAAACTTATCTTTGAAAGAAGCTCATCCAGCAACAAGTTATGTCGCTGCAACGTTCCAACCAACCATAGACCAATGTGTTCTTTAATCTCTCAGAAACACTCTCAACCCTGAGCTAGGCATGATTTTCCCCAAGGAATAAGGAACACTAGCAGACTTTTCCCATAGCCAAGGATACAATAAAATTTAGTCAAGCCAACATAGTTGGGTTTATCAGACTTACACAAGTAGCAGTTTACACTTAGACAAATTTTCATGAAACACTGCTAAGCCAAAAATGGGTTTATCAGGTTACCAACCAAGCCATCATTCCAGTTGGGTTTATCAGGCTTCCAAGGAGGTGGAAAGATAGTCTGGTAAGTTAGTGAGATGAACCCCGGAGCTATGAACACCGACACTGGATCTAGCCTGATTTCTAAACAATTACATACCAAACACAAGGAAGAATTCCGTTCTCTACTACACAGTCCCTTAGGCTTATTTCCTCCTTTCACACACCTAGGGGGGAACATGGAAAAAATATTCAAGCCACTCGATGTGTCTCTGGGGGAAAGTCTTGAGTCAAGGATGTCACCTTGTTCTTGAATCCTCCGTTTAGGAAAACTCATAACGAAGCCAAGGGGGGAAGAACCTACGAGTTACTAAGGTTGGTTACTTAGATGATGATGGTATTAAATGAGTAAGTTTTTTTAGGAGTTTTGACAAATGAATTCGACATAAGATATTTGCAAGATTTGTTATACCACAACAACATAGAAATCAAAACTTTATAAGTAGCAATGCAGAAACATATGATAATATCAAATAGATTAGTGCCAATAATGGAGTTCACAAATGAGATTGTTGAAATATAAATGGGTGTTGCAAGTGCTCTTGGTCAAATTTTAAGTTAATGTATGATGAGTTGATTAAATTAGGCGAGGGGACTCCATATATACCTAGGGGGTACTTGGATTATGCCCAAAAATAACAACTGCTACGAATACCCTCAAGGAATGTGTGGGATGAATGGAGTCTCTAATACTGTGTTCATAATACACCTCCTAGGGTGTAATAGAGATCGACGCCTCAGGGTCACTGTCCAGTAGTTCCCACTTCCTTTGGGTATTTTTCCACCGTTTACGATTCAATCTAGGCATTGGATTTTCGCTTGAGGTGGTTAATTGGGGAAAATGAATCCTAATTATTCTAATTACTCACATTTATTTTGATGCAGCTTGACTGATTGCACGAACCACATCCAAGTGCACAGCATACACACCGGAGTCTTGTCAAATTTTTAAGGATTTTAAGCTGTGTTCTTTGTTAAAAAAAAGCACCTCCAGGAATCTCTTTCAGTCCAAGTGAACTTTAATTGGGAAATCAAGGAGGGGTTAATTTTATATGATAACAAATAAACATAAAACAAACATCAAACACAACTCATAGGTTGTCTAATAAGTCCTACCATGCATCTCTTTCCCCTTTCGGGTCAATCGGGAAGTCGTGGGGTAAGTAGTATGATTATTTTAATTTGGGAAATTTTTTGAAATGCTTATAATTCCAAGTATACAATGCTTCAATACAAAACAAAACTAGAAAAAAAAGTGCAAAAAAAACATAAAACGCAAGATCGCCCCTGCGGGGATGGGGAGCGGGATCGAAAGAGCCTACTCGAAGTAATTCTTTTTATTATTAAGGGTTACAAATATCAACAAATTAATTGAAAAATTTCTGCTTGGTTCTTATACTGAATGAACCCCAGGGATTACAAAATACAACAATAATGATTACGGAAGATGGGGAGACCCCTCCGGGGTTTCAAATGGCCCAAAAATTGCTTTTCAGGAAGCACCTCCTCCTCTTTTCAGATGAACCTGATAAAAAAAAGCAAGATTTAATTAGTGTAAAGTGCCCAATAACACTTTAAAAGTGTCTTTGGACAACCCCCAAAAAACTATTGAAAAAGACTAAGTTAAAGTACTTTTTAAGAAAAGACAAAAATATTAACTCAAGAGGACAAGTCCTCTTGATGATCTTGGATGGCTTTGGGTCAGCCAATGCAATGTGAACTTTATATGGTGGATTTAAATTTTAATAAATAAATACTATTCACTTTAAACAAGCTTTTTTTTATACTTAAAACTGCTTATAAAAAATGAAATACTTTTGCTGCTAGATCTAGTTTTTAAAGAGAAAGGACTTGAATCTTTTTCTTAAATGAAACTAAATCTATGCACGAAGCTCCTATATTTTCAGATCTAGAAATATATCAGCTTTGAAACAGCAGATCTAGAATATAAAAGCCAAGTAACCAAGGAAGTGTTGATAAAAAAGAAGAAAGAATGAAGAGGTGGCTTGGTGCTGGAATAATCAACCGTGGAGATTTCTGGTGGAATGTCGAGGGACTATCCCTTTGAGAAAGTTTGGAGAAAGTGAGGAAGAAAACTAGATTAGCACCGTCTTCAAGATAGGAACTTGCAACTAATCCAATGGCTTTCCAAGATGCTTGTGATATCCAGTTAATACATAAACAAAGATATTAGAATAGCATGCATATAATCTTATAAAGCATGTTAATTATAGATCTCTAGACATGCATAAAATAAAAGGAGATAGCCAATAAACTTATTAAAAAATTTATTTCTTATCAATATCATAATAAACTTATTATCAATATTTTAGCAATGGATCCACAATATCAAAATAAGCAAGTTATGAACACAGATACAGGTTACCTCAGTGAAACATGGCAATGCTTATCCACACATAATAACATGACACCATATTGCCTCCAAAGATTCTCTTTATTTCAACAAAAAGGATGATCGATACAATATTACACAATAGCAAGCCTTTCTTTCCACCTCTAACTAGATTGGAAGAGGAAAAAGATGCCTTATTTATAGCCAGATTGACCAAGAGGGGTGCATGCCTGATTGAAAGAGAGACTGAAGCTGACAAAGAGGGAAGCCAAGTCTAATCTAATAATGAGCACCCCCATGCCTGAATCTGAATTTTAACCCCACTTTTATTACAAGACCAAATTTTCCAATTAGACTATTAAAAAATAGCCTAAGTTTTGTGGAAAAATTAAAATTAAAAATTGAAAAAAAACAACACCTAGGGGGACTTAGCACATGTTCGTATGACTCGACCATAATTCCTAGAATGTTATACATTGACACACAGAATCTAATAACCTCAATAGACCCAAATGCCAAGACGACCACCCCAACTTTGGAGGTATTGAGTGAAAAACTCAGAAAAACTCAGTTGTTTATTCAACAACCAATAATAACCAAGGGAAAAACACTCTAGGATGATCGGATTGGAAAATACACTCCAAGGGACTGAGTGTTTTATAGACACTACCACGCTAGAACATTTTATTACAACTCCCCCAGGGGGTATGAACATGTGGTAGATAAAAAAACACTTCCCAGAAGCAAGTCTGGTGGTCTTCTAAAGTTTGAACAAATCATCATTGTCCGGTTCACTAGGCTCAGTTGATAACACTGACTAAGTACAATTTAGGTGGTAACATCTGGCTCCAATTGCGGGACATGTGCTCGATCTGGTCATAGGTCAAGGAGAGGATACGAGAACACCAGAATATCTGGTTTATATACCTTGTTAAAACATCTCAACTTGACAAGAAAAACTTAGTAGCACAAGATTTATATAAAATCCAAATGAACCATTAAGGTGAATTATTTAAACAAAATAAATGTAACTAACTAATGAAAAAAAAGTTTTATTATAGCTAAGTACAAAATAGAAATGCAGAAAGTAAATGCTCTCTTTTAAGGAGCTTATTTTCCTACTCTAATCATGAGATAAAAAGGGTTAAGTGTAATTATAAATCCAATGTAACCACCTAAGCATTTTATTAACGTAAAAAAAAAATTTCCTTTTCTTTGGTTACCAGCCAAAGTAAGGATACTTTATTTAGAGAATTCAAACCTGCGTGATGATCTGGAATGGGTGGTTTGGATGGGAAATCATAGGCATGAATAAAGTCATTAAAGTTCTTCCCAAACTAGTATGTGCTTGTGCAGGCTACTTCTATCCATGACTGGATAGGACTGCTATACCAATCAGCAAGATGAGGTATACTGACTACATCATTATACTAATCACCGGGGATTATCAAATGATAACTCCTTGCATAAGCCCCAAGTAGCTCTAAATCATAACGGACCTCTATATGTGAAGAAGATGGACGAGATTGATACTCCACTGACTGCATCACATCTAACTTTTCACAACAATGCTTCTCAATGTCTTCATTACTCATACCTTTGTGCGGCTCTGCATGATATGAATCTGAATGATCATGTGAAAATTCTGAATGCTTCTCTTCCATACTAAGATTTTCCCAGGTATCTACCATTAGAGGAAATTTTTAGAATAATCAACCCATAGTTTACCCATTTAGACATTAATTTAATTATTTTTGTCTTATTAGCCTAGTTCATGTGTCCCACCTTGTGCAAGTT
>LPNX010240538.1:0-15420 GCA_001517045.1 Pseudotsuga menziesii
GGATAATGGTTGCGTTTTTCACTGGTGATTGGTTTTTTATGAAGTGACACATTGGTAATATGTGATGAAGTCGACTTAGTGATGCTATTATGGATTATCTACCCATAGTTACATAGTATGAGTTTTATAACTCATACCTCTAAATGGGACGTCAACTCCTCCTTACTATATGATCGCGTGTTCAATATATACTTTCTATAAGACATACTAGGGACACGATAAGTAATATACCTATTATTAATTATCGAGAGTATCACTTTCTTGATATTCTTCAATACGTAGTCAACACAATGTCCCTTCTTTAACTTATAAGACATTCCTTTTAGTCATGATTGAAATATGGTAGACCTAGATATCTATGCGATTTCATTTATTTTTCTTGTCACTCGCGTTTCCTTAATTGATTATTTAATTATCAATTATTTTCTTGGTAATGACTATGCAGTGGTAGTAGGTTTGATTATGCAACATTGGTATTCTTGATCACAAGTCTATTACATTGATTTTATTCAGATGTAACATTAATATTATGTGATGTAACATTCGTATTCTTCTAGTAATAGCATACTTTATTTGATGATTTAATTAACATCCATGATTTTCGTAATGATTGTAGAATTAATGATTTTGGTAATGAATATGTAGCATAGGTAATTTTGAAGGTCTATAATTGGTATTCTTAATTATGACTAGGTAGTATTCGTTGTAATATCCCCCAATTTTGTAACAAATTTTTAAAGACTATTTTATTTTTTGCTTTTGTTTAAATGTGATTGGGAGACCCAAAATAAGCCAATAGGTCGTTGAAGGACAAATGTAACTAAGACATTATGCTTGGAATAAAAATATGAATTAAAGGAATAGCCATGCTCAATGAGGAAACAATGCATACGAGAGTAGGGGATGTGAAGGGTCACTCTCAAAATTGTTACACAAGGATTAGGAAGACCAGTACGGTGCTAGAATCATGTTGGTGGAATCGAGAGGTGGCGGAGCAGAAATTCCTTGGGGAATTGTCTGTTAGCTTCAAAATGTCCAGGAAAAAATTAAAAAGAATAAATGAGGAAGCATATGCTAGGAGGCAGGACAACGCTGAGTATGCTAGAGGAAGGAATTGCTTGTTGTGTGTGCACTCTGTGTTAGGAAAGGATTTCTCACTAGAGAACGCAAACTAAGTTTGACTATCACCGCTCTTGGCATGCATAGTTTAGCTTGGGGGTGATTAAGGACATAGATATATGGGCCTAATCTATGATTGGGTGGAATGTGGTTGTTTCCTCTTCATTGCGGCTTGATTTTAAAACAGGTTCCATTTTCTAAGTATTTTTTCTGCAACTTCTTGACCTGAGGGTATGTTTTGTTTATGTTTTTTATGTTAAAATATGTTTAAAAGAATGAAATGGTAGCTTAGATTCATTGTCGTGAATGCATGTTTTCTGTATTGTTGTAAAGGCTATGGAGTATTGTTTCCGCACCCGGTTGCGGGAGGATGGCATATTGTTGGCGTGTATTCCTGTACGCTTAATAATGTTGTCTAATAAGAATCTACCTTAGGACTCTGAATGTGATTAATGTTGTTAAACAATGTGCTTTATGATTATGCATTTCAGTGTTACTAAAGGAATAGATTTAACATCTCTAGCCACAGTAAAAGGTAATGATGCTTATGAACTAACATACTCTTTTCTAGTGGAATTATTAATGCCTTGTTTATGGTAATTGGTGACCTCATTGGGTGATTTTGTTCTAGTATGAAGTTACCCTTACGTTGTATATTTTCATTGATAAGTAGGCTTAGCGTATACATATATGTGTAGGAGTGTAAGTCTTAGCGCTTTTTTCATAATAAAAAAAACCCTGAATCTGTTGATGAAAACTTACTATGACCTAGTGCTTGTTCACATGGCTATGTTGCCTAAGTTAGAGTAATGCATTTTATTCTGCTGATGTATTGCCTTAGTTTTCCTCTTTCTCAAAGAGAAGTATTCTTGCACTACTAAGGAGGGGGTATGGATGCTTGTTTCCCTCTAAATTGCTTACTGTACTTTTCCAAAAGAGCTTCTCTCATTGAATGCATTGGACCTACTTCCTAAAAATTCCTACATTCTTTCTAATCCTGCACCAGTCCAAGTTGTGAAATAGGCCCAAGTCTGCAAGATTTCTATAGGTCAAACCAACTCTAAGGTTTTTGATGAAAAACACACAACGAACAGTGCAAGTTCAAAGAAAAAGATAATTCTAGAAAACGTTAAGGTTTTCAATTTTTGTAATCCGCACAACGGAAAGCGAAAAGTGATGTTAAAGACTCAAAAGGGTAAATATTTCTATGTTTCGGGATCCGCATAGTGGAAGGTGGAAAGGGGAAGGAAAAATTGTAAACATACGGTTAGTAAGATTTCCACATTCTGATTTCGCGTAGCGGAAGGAGGAAAGTGGGAAGAAAAGTTAAAACATAAATACGTTAAGATTTCCATGATGCGCAATCAACAAAGCAGAAAGCAGAAAGAGGAAGGTAAAGTTCAAACTCTTAATGTTAAGAATATTTATGTGTTCTGTGATCCAGACAATGAAAAGCATAGAATTTAAGTTAAAGTATTAAAAGTGTTGTGGCTTCCACGATCCGTGATGTGCATAGTGGAAAGCGGAAGGTTAAAGTTAAGTCTTAATGAATGCTAAGAATTCTGCGATCTGCAATCCATACAGTAGAAACTGGAAAATGGAAAGTTAAAACTAAAGTCTTAAAATGATTAAGGCTTCCACAATGTGCACAGTGGAAGGAGGAAAGGAGAGAAGTTTAGTTAAAGTATTAAAAGTGTTATGACTTCCGCGATCCACGATCCACACAAGGGAAAGCAAAAAATTAAAACTAAATTCTTAAAAAGATTAATACTTCCACGATCTGCGATCCGCACAGCTGAAGTCGAAAAGAGGAAAGGTAATGTTAAAAGTATTAAAAGGTTAACACTTTCGTGATTCGCTATCTTCATAGGGGAAAGCAAAAATCGGAAAGCTAAAGCTAAGGTCTTAAAGGTGTTAAGACTTTCATGATCCATGATATGAACAGTGGAAAGCAGAAAGCGAGAAGTTAAAGTTAAAGTCTTAAGGATTGTTAATACTTTTGTGATCCGCGATCTACAAAACAAAATGTGGAAAGCAGAAAGTTAGTGTTAAGGACTTAAAGAATGTTAAGGCTCCTGCGATTTGTGATTGACACAGTGGAGAGTAGAAAACAAAAAGGATAAATAAATTCGTAGAAATGTTAAGAATTTCGCGTTCCCCATTTCGCACAGTGGAAAGCGGAAAGCGACAGAGTTAAGTAAAATCTTAAAAGATGTTAAGACTTCCACGTTCCGTGATTTTCGTAGTGGGAGATGGAAAGCGGGACAAAATATTGGAGTCTTAATGATGTTAAGACTTCCGCGATCCGCATAACGGAAAGCAGGAAGCAAAAAGCTAAGGTTAAAATCTTAAAAGTGTAAATACTTCCACGATATGCGATCAATACATCGAAAAGTGGAAAGAAGAAAGTAAAGTTAAAGTCTAAAGGGAGTTAAGACTTACATGATTTGCACAACAGAAAGCGAAAAGCGAAAGAGAATATTTGAAAGGATTAAGATTGTTTAGGTTTTCGCATTCCGCGGTGGAAGGAGGAAGTACGATTGAACAAATTTCACTATGTCTTAAGCATGCAAGTTCCGCAGCCCACAGTAGAGGGCAGAACACGGGAAGCATAGGTCGAAAAGTCAGTTCAATGCAAAATGTCTATCTCGTCATAGAAGTGGATTTGTTATGGTTTTTAATATTGTTTATTGGGTGTGTGCAAGAAGTTGAGGGACCTTTTAGATGCAATGGTAGAATGAAGTCAAAACACGCTCCTGTTTTGTTTAAATTCAAAAATGTGTTCCCTCCAAATGATAAGGCCGAGCCTCTACCCATGCTTGCATGGAATTCTTATGCCTATATGTGTTTGCTTTGTACTTTGCTTCGGATTCAACATGCCTATGCCTTGGAGTATGATAAACCATGGCTAATTCAACATTATATCCAAATTTTCAATGTGCTCGTGTTTAGCCCTTCGTTTTATTATGCTGCACACCTCCATTTTTTATGAGACTTTAGAGATAGATATGGATTTTTTTGCAGATTCCAAATATGTAAATTTTAACAAGAATACATTATTTTTTCTATTTTTTTCTAATTACTCCTCAACTCAAAAAACACATTGTTAGTGTTTCGTCCATATCTCTTTCGTTTCTCAACCATTTCAAAAAAAAATTCTATGGTGCACTAAAGAACACCGAGCTCTACATACTATAAAAAACCCATTTCCAAATAATTACATTAAGACATTCAAACACTGCACCCACAATTGACATACCATTTTCGAGGTTTGATCTCTTAGATAATAAATAAAAAAATTAAAAAAATTATATTTATTATTGGAAAAATAGTTGTGCACTAGTACTATATGTTCTCTATATGTATACCGATTTTCGTAAGTTTATTCCATCATTTAGTCACTCAGACGTTGTACCCACAAAAACATATACCTTATAATTTGTCCAAAAAATAAAAAGTGGCCATTAAAAAATATCTAACTTCAGATAGTTAACAACATTTTCAATAGAAAAAAATTATATATTTGGAAAGGTCATTCAATTTCCTACATTTCTTGTGTTTTACTCATCACAATATCCATTGTGTAAGTGTCTCAAAATATTGAGACAAGTTGATGGATGTCTGTTTTTTAAGTTTTCTATTGCATCTAACGCGCCAAAAGAGATCCTCATCTTTGTGCACTCACCCTATTGTTTTATCTTAACGATTAATTGTTATGGAAGGTTTTAGCCAAATTTATGTGCAAGGTTAATATATTTGAAAAAAAATTATATGCATTTTTGGTTGGTCATTTAGGTATATTACATATGGTATCAGAGCCATAGGTTCAACCCTGTCGCCTTCCAGGAAACATCTAGCTCTGCTGCATTATGAAAAAAAATTGTGCTAAATCTTTTTGTGTTGGAATGTTTTGTATATAAAAACGAATTGTCTGTGACACGGATACAGTGATTGCCTCAAAAAATGAACCAGAGTACCCACCTGAAGAAGGTATGTCAGTACCTCCCCTAACACAGCCAGAACTAACGTGTTCTAAAGCTGGCCAGGTGCTGGAAACAATGAAGAATATGATAGTGGAATTGCAAAGCTTCGAGGTAGAAAATGAATAGCTGAAGAGGGCTCAAGAAAAACAGTAGGATCTCAATGAGACACTATTTCAAATCTTGCAGGAGAGGAACAATGGAGAAAAAACACATGCAGAAGTAGAGAGGGACTCGAAAATTTGGAAGAGTTCCCAAAAGAAACGACAGTTCCTCATAGGAAACTCAAAAATCTGAGAATCAAGCCCAGAAATCGATTAAGAGAAAGGTGGACCACTTGGAAGGATAATTTCAAGAAGATCGAACCCATCAATTTGATGTGGAATCAAGGATGGGATAAGAAGTAGAATATTGGTTGTTGGATATTAAAAAGTACTTCATGATATACAACTACTCCAACGACATGAAGGTAAGGATAGTAGTTTAAAACCTGAAAGGAAAGGCTAGCATTTCATGGAAAGACCTGAATACCTTCGAGGGATAAAAGGAGAACCTGGAATGGTCATATTTCAAGAAATAGTATGTATCCGAATCTATTATGAAAGGAATACCAAGGAATTTTATTCACTGGAACTTGGTCAGATGACCATGGAGGATCTCATCAATAAATTTCTAGATCTGTTACAGTTTGTGTCGTACATTAAATGTGTAAAGGTAAAGATACAGTGATTCCTGTGTTTCCTTCCACAATACTACAAAGATGAGATTGAATCTGATTACCCCAATAATCTGGACAAATTTCTAAGAAAAACAACACTATGCTTCTAGCAATATAAACAGAGGAATGACCACTCAAAAAACTGGAAGGAAAAGAAGAGAGAAAATTTGAATTAACGAAATAAGGGATTCCAGCCACCACTCTTTAGGAACATGTGAAAGATTCCTCGAGGAAATTCCTACAGCAAGGATGGACAGTCTTAGCGTACAAATAACTAACATTTTCATCTTGGACCAAAAGGGGCTGCTGGAACCCCTAAAGAACCTCTGAAATGTTGGGAATGAAAATTTCCCCACGTATAAAGGAACTTCCCACTCCTCCATGAATCCAACATGGTTGTACACAACGTGCAAGAAGCTTCCATTGTGGGAGATATTGGCAAGAGTTTCCACCGAATCAATGCATCTCTTGAAGATCGACAAGAAGATCATCAAGCCTCTATCGTTGAAAATGAAGGTACTATATCTAACCGAAACGTCTCTATATTAATTGATCAAGGAGCTACCGTAAGTTAAATCAATCCTAAAATGATGGATAATTGTCACCTCACCAAGGCAAGGCAAGAAAATACTTTGTCAGTCCAACTAGCCACCGAAGAAAAAAGGAGGGTAGCTCAGTTTATCGCTAAGTGTGAAATTTCAATACAGAATCATGCAACTAGGATCAATTTGAATGTTTTGCCTCTAGGGCCATATGATATGATTATTGGCATGGACTTGTTATAAAACTATAAAGTAGTGCTAAATTTATTTCTTAAAAACTTTACATATATAGATGAAGATAATATTGTTAGGAAGGTAAATGATTTTAGTAATCTCCTTTCCTTAAGGCAGATATCTGCCTTGCAAATGAGGAAGTGGTCGGGGAAGGTCTATAAGCTCTATGTGGTGAAAGTTGTTGGCATAATCCTTAATGAAAACCCAAAATCTGTAAGGGAACACCCAGTGTTGAAAGAATTCATGGATGTGTTCCCAGAAGAGATACCTATACTACCCCTCAAAGAGAAATAGATTTCTCCATCGAAATCTTATACGGGTTTGCTCCTACATCGAAAGTTCCTTATTGAATGAGTATCCTTGAGCCAATTGAATTAAAAATCCAGTTACAAGAACCACTAGACAAGTGTTATATCATATGGTCCTAGAGGCCATATGATATTCTTGATATACTATGCAGTGTTAGTAGGTTTGATTATGCAACATTGGTATTCTTGATCACAAGTCTATTACATTGATTTTATTCAGATCTAACATTAATATTTTGTGATGTAACATTCGTATTCTTCTAGTACTAGATTACTTTATTTGATGATTTAATTAACATCCATGATTTTCGTAATGATTGTAGAATTAATGTTTTTGGTAATGAATATGTAGCATAGGTAATTTTGAAGGTCTAGAATTGGTATTCTAAATTATGACTAGGTAGTATTCATTGTAATATCCCCCAATTTGGTAACAAATTTTTAAAGACTATTTTATTTTTTGCTTTTGTTTAAATGTGATTGGGAGACCCAAAATAAGCCAATAGGTCCTTGAAGGACAAATGTAACTAAGACATTATGCTTGGAATAAAAATATGAATTAAAGGAATAGCCATGCTCAATGAGTAAACAATGCATATGAGAGTAGGGGATGTGAAGGGTCACTCTCAAAATTGTTGCACAAGGATTAGGAAGACCAGTACGTCGCTAGAATCATGTTGGTGGAATCGAGAGGTGGCGGAGCAGAAATTCCTTGGGGAATTGTCCCTTAGCTTCAAAATGTCCAGGAAAAAATGAAAAAGAATAAATGAGGAAGCATATGCTAGGAGGCAGGACAACGCTGAGTATGCTAGAGGAAGGAATTGCTTGTTGTGTGTGCACTCTGTGTTAGGAGAGGATTTCTCACTAGAGAACTCAAACTAAGTTTGACTATCACCGCTCTTGGCATGCATATTTTAGCTTGGGGGTGATTGAGGACATAGATATATGGGCCTAATCTATGATTGGGTGGAATGTGGCTGTTTCCTCTTCATTGCGCCTTGATTTTAAAACAGGTTCCATTTTCTAAGTATTGTTTCTGCAACTTCTTGACCTGAGGGTATGTTTTATTTATGTTTTTTATGTTAAAATATGTTTAAAAGAATGAAATGGTAGCTTAGATTCATTGTCGTGAATGCATGTTTTTTGTATTGTTGTAAAGGATATGGAGTATTGTTTCCGCACCCGGTTGTGGGAGGATGGCATATTGTTGGCACGTATTCTTGTACGCTTAATGATGTCATCTAATAAGAATCTACCTTAGGACTCTGAATGTGATTAATGTTGTTAAACAATGTTTATGATTATGCATTTCAGGGTTACTAAAGGAATAAATTTAACATCTCTAGCCACAGTAAAAGGTAATGATGCTTATGAACTAACATACTCTTTTCTAGTGGAATTATTAATGCCTTGTTTACGGTAATTGGTGACCTCATTGGGTGATTTTGTTGTAGTATGAAGTTACCCTTATGTTGTATATTTTCATTGATAAGTAGGCTTAGCGTATACATATATGTGTAGGAGTGTAAGTCTCAGCGCTTTTTTCATAATAAAAAAAACCCTAAATCTGTTGATGAAAACTTACTATGACCTAGTGCTTGTTCACATGGCTATGTTGCCTAAGTTAGAGTAATGCATTTTATTCTGTTGATGTATTGCCTTAGTTTTCCTCTTTCTCAAAGAGAAGTATTCTTGCACTGCTAAGGAGGGGGTATGGATGCTTGTTTCCCTCTAAATTGCTTACTGTACTTTTCCAAAAGAGCTTCTCTCTTTGAATGCATTGGACCTACTTCCTAAAAATGCCTAGAGTCTTTCTAATCCTGCACCAGTCCAAGTTGTGAAATAGGCCCAAGTCTGCAAGGTTTCTATAGGTCAAACCAACTCTAAGGTTTCCTACGAAAAACACACAACGAACAGTACAAGTTCAAAGAAAAAGATAATTCTAGAAAACGTTAAGGTTTTTTATTTTTGTAATCCGCACAATGGAAAGCGAAAAGTGATGTTAAAGACTCAAAAGGGTAAATATTTCTGTGTTTCACGATCCACATAGTGGAAGGGGGAAAGGGGAAGGAAAAATCGTAAACATACGGTTAATAAGATTTCCACATTCTGATTTCGCGTAGCAGAAGGAGGAAAGCGGGAAGAAAAGTTAAAACATAAAGACGTTAAGATTTCCGCAATGCGCAATCAGCAAAGCAGAAAGCAGAAAGAGGAAGGTAAAGTTCAAAGTCTTAATGTTAATAATATTTATGTGTTCCATGATCTGGACAATGAAAAGCATAGAATTTAAGTTAAAGTCTTAAAAGTGTTGTGGCTTCCACGATTCGTGATGTGCATAGTGGAAAGCGGAAGGTTAAAGTTAAGTCTTAATGAATTCTAAGAATTCTGCGATCTGAAATCCATACAGTAGAAAGTAGAAAGTGGAAAGTTAAAACTAAAGTCTTAAAATGACTAAGGCTTCCACGATGTGCACAGTGGAAGGAGGAAAGGAGAGAAGTTTAGTTAAAGTATTAAAAGTGTTATGACTTCCGTGATCCATGATCGACACAAGGGAAAGCAAAAAATTAAAACTAATTTCTTAAAAAGATTAATACTTCCACGATCTGCGATCCGCACAGCAGAAGTCGAAAAGAGGAAAGGTAATGTTAAAAGTATTAAAAGGTTAAGACTTTCGTGATTCGCTATCTGCATAGGGGAAAGCAAAAATCGGAAAGCTAAAGCTAAAGTTTTAAAGGTGTTAAGACTTTCGTGATCCATGATATGAACAGTGGAAAGCAGAAAGCGAGAAGTTAAGACAAAACAAATACTTCCACGTTCCATGATTTTCGTAGTCGAAGATGGAAAGCGGAAGAAAATATTGGAGTCTTAATGATGTGAATACTTCCACGATCCGCATAACGGAAAGCAGGAAGCAAAAATCTAAGGTTAAAATCTTAAAAGTGTTAATACTTCCACGATATGCGATCAGTACATCGAAAAGCCGATAGAAGAAAGTAAAGTTAAAGTCTAAAGGGAGTTAAGACTTACATGATTTGCACAATAGAAAGCGGAAAGCGAAAGAGAATATTTGAAAGGATTAAGATTGTTTAGGTTTTCACATTCCGCGGTGGAAGGAGGAAGTACGATTGAACAAATTTCACTGTGTCTTAAGCATGCAAGTTCCGCAGCCCACAGTAGAGGGCAGAACATGGGAAGCATAGGTCGGAAAGTCAGTTCAGTGCAGAATGTCTATCTTGTCATAGAAGTGGATTTGTTATGGTTGTTAATATTGTTTATTGGGTGTGTGCAAGAAGTTGAGGGACCTTTTAGATTAAATGGTAGAATGAAGTCAAAACGTGCCCCTGTTTTGTTTAAATTCAAAAATGTGTTCCCTCCAAATGATAAGGCCGAGCCTCTACCCATGCTTGCATGGAATTCTTATGCCTATATGTGTTTGCTTCGTACTTTGCTTCGGATTCAACATGCCTATGCCTTGGAGTATGATAAACCATGGCTAATTCAACATTATATCCAAATTTTCAATGTGCTCGTGTTTAGCAGTTCGTCTGATTATGCTGCACACCTCCATTTTTTACGAGATTTTAGAGACCGATATGGTTTTTTTTGCAGATTCCAAATATGTAAATTTTAGGAAGACCAGTACGGTGCTAGAATCATGTTGGTGGAATCGAGAGGTGGAAGAGCAGAAATTCCTCGGGGAATTGTCCGTTAGCTTCAAAATGTCCAGGAAAAAATGAAAAAGAATAAATGAGGAAGCATATGCTAGGAGGCAGGACAACGCTGAGTATGCTAGAGGAAGGAATTGCTTGTTGTGTGTGCACTCTGTGTTAGGAAAGGATTTCTCACTAGAGAACTCAAACTAAGTTTGACTATCACCGCTCTTGGCATGCATAGTTTAGCTTGGGGGTGATTGAGGACATAGATATATGGGCCTAATCTATGATTGGGTGGAATGTGGCTATTTCCTCTTCATTGCGGCTTGATTTTAAAACAGGTTCCATTTTCTAAGTATTGTTTCTGCAACTTCTTGACCTGAGGGTATGTTTTGTTTATGTTTTTTATGTCAAAATATGTTTAAAAGAATGAAATGGTAGCTTAGATTCATTGTCATGAATGTTTTCTGTATTGTTGTAAAGCCTATGGAGTATTGTTTCCGCACCCGGTTGTGGGAGGATGGCATATTGTTGGCGTGTATTCCTGTATGCTTAATGATGTCGTCTAATAAGAATCTACCTTAGGACTCTGAATGTGATTACTATTGTTAAACATTGTGCTTTATGATTATGCATTTCAGTGTTACTAAAGGAATAAATTTAACAGCTCTAGCCATAGTAAAAGGTAATGATGCTTATGAACTAACATACTCTTTTCTAGTGGAATTATTAATGCCTTGTTTACGGTAATTGGTGACCTCATTGGGTGATTTTGTTCTAGTATGAAGTTACCCTTATGTTGTATATTTTCATTGATAAGTAGGCTTAGCGTATACATATATGTGTAGGAGTGTAAGTCTCAGTGCTTTTTTCATAATAAAAAAAACCCTAAATCTGTTGATGAAAAATTAATATGACCTAGTGCTTGTTCACATGGCTATGTTGCCTAAGTTAGAGTAATGCATTTTATTCTGTTGATGTATTGCCTTAGTTTTCCTCTTTCTCAAAGAGAAGTATTCTTGCACTGCTAAGGAGGGGGTATGGATGCTTGTTTCCCTCTAAATTGCTTACTTTACTTTTCCAAAAGAGCTTCGCTCGTTGAATGCATTGGACCTACTTCCTAAAAATGCCTACAGTCTTTCTAATCCTGCACCAGTCCAAGTTGTGAAATAGGCCCAAGTCTGCAAGGTTTCTATAGGTCAAACCAACTCTAAGGTTTCCTACGAAAAACACACAATGAACAGTGCAAGTTCAAAGAAAAAGATAATTCTAGAAAACGTTAAGGTTTTCGATTTTTGTAATCCGCACAAACGGAAAGCGAAAAGTGATGTTAAAGACTCAAAAGGGTAAATATTTCTGTGTTTCGCGATCTGCATAGTGGAAGGTGGAAAGGGGAAGGAAAAATTGTAAACATACGGTTAATAAGATTTCCACATTCTGATTTCGCGTAGTGGAAGGAGGAAAGGGGGAAGAAAAGTTAAAACGTAAATACATTAAGATTTCCACGATGCACAATCAGCAAAGCAGAAAGCAGAAAGAGGAAGGTAAAGTTCAAAGTCTTAATGTTAATAATATTTATGTGTTCCATGATCCGGACAATGAAAAGCATAGAATTTAAGTTAAAGTCTTAAAAGTGTTGTGGCTTCCACGATCCGTGATGTGCATAGTGGAATTTAGCGGAAGTTTAAAGTTAAGTCTTAATGAATGCTAAGAATTCTGCGATCTACAATCCATACGGTAGAAAGTATAAAGTGGAAAGTTAAAACTAAAGTCTTAAAATGATTAAGGCTTCCACGATGTGCACAGTGGAAGGAGGAAAGGAGAGAAGTTTAGTTAAAGTATTAAAAGTGTTATGACTTCCGCGATCCACGATCCACACAAGGGAAAGCAAAAAATTAAAACTAAATTCTTAAAAAGATTAATACTTCCACGATCTGCGATCCACACAGCAGAAGTCGAAAAGAGGAAAGGTAATGTTAAAAGTATTAAAAGGTTAAGACTTTCGTGATTCGCTATCCGCATAGGGGAAATCAAAAATCAGAAAGCTAAAGCTAAAGTCTTAAAGGTGTTAAGACTTTCGTGATCCATGATATGAACAATGGAAAGCAGAAAGCGAGAAGTTAAAGTTAAAGTCTTAAGGATTGTTAAGACTTTTGTGATCCGCGATCTACAAAACAAAATTTGGAAAGCATAAAGTTAGTGTTAAGGACTTAAAGAATGTTAAGGCTCCTGTTATTCGTGATTGACAAAGTGGAGAGCAGAAAACAAAAAGGATAAATAAATTCGTAGAAATGTTAAGAATTTCGCGTTCCCCATTCCGCACAGTGGAAAGCGGAAAGCGACAGAGTTAAGTAAAATATTAAAAGATGTTAAGACTTCCACGTTCCGTGATTTTCGTAGTCGAAGATGGAAAGTGGAAGAAAATATTGGAGTCTTAATGATGTTAAGACTTCCGCGATCCACATAACAGAAAGCAGGAAGCAAAAAGCTAAGGTTAAAATCTTAAAAGTGTTAATACTTCCATGATATGCGATCAGTACATCGAAAAGTAGAAAGAAGGAAGTAAATTTAAAGTCTAAAGGGAGTTAAGACTTACATGATTTGCACAACAGAAAGCGGAAAGCGAAAGACAATATTTCAAAGGATTAAGATTGTTTAGGTTTTCGCATTCCGCGGTGGAAGGAGGAAGTACGATTGAACAAATTTCACTGGGTCTTAAGCTTTCAAGTTCCGCAGCCCGCAGTAGAGGGCAGAACATGGGAATCCTAGGTCAGAAAGTTAGTTCAGTGCAAAATGTCTATCTCGTCATAGAAGTGGATTTGTTATGGTTTTTAATATTGTTTAAATTGTTTTATCTTAACGATTAATTGTGAAGGAAGGTTTTAGCCAAATTTATGTGCAAGGTTAATATGTTTGAAAAAAATTTATATGCATTTTTGGATGGTCGTTTAGGTATATTACATATGGTATCAAAGGAATAGGTTCAACCCTGTCGCCTTCCAGGAAACATCTAGCTCTGCTGCATTATGAAAAAAAATTGTGCTAAATTTTTTTGTGTTGGAATGTTTTGTATATAAACACGAATTGTCTGTGACACGGATACAGTGATTGCCTCAAAAAATGAACCGGAGTACCTACCTGAAGAAGGTATGTCGGTACCTCCCCCAACGCAGCCAGAACTAACGTGTTCTAAAGCTGGCCAAGTGCCGGAAATAATGAAGAATATGATAGTGGAATTGCAGAGCTTCAAGGTAGAAAATGAATAGCTGAAGAGGGATCAAGAAAAATAGTAGGATCTCAATGAGACACTATTTCAAATCTTGCAGGAGAGGAACAATGGAGAAAAGACACCTAAAGAAGTAGAGAGGGACTCGAAAATTTGGAAGAGTTCCCAAAAGAAAAGACAGTTCCTCATAGGAAACTCAAAAATCTAAGAATCAACCCCAGAAATCGGGTAAGAGAAAGGTGGACCACTTGGAAGGAGAATTTCAAGAAGATCGAACCCATCAATTTGATGTGGAATCAAGGACGGGATAAGATGTAGAATATTGGTTGTTGGATATTAAAAAGTACTTCAAGATATACAACTACTCCAATGACATGAAGGTAAGGATAGCAGTTTAAAACCTGAAAGGAAAGGCTAGCATTTCATGGAAAGACCTGAAGACCTTCGATGGATAAAAGGATAAGAACCTGGAATGGTCATATTTCAAGAAATAGTATTTATCAAAATCTATTATGAAAGGAAGACCAAGGAATTTTATTCACTGGAACTTGGTGAGATGACCATGGAGGATCTCATCAATAAATTTCTAGATCTGTTATGGTTTGTGTCGTACATTAAATGTTTAAAGCTAAAGATACAATGATTCCTGTGTTTCCTTCCACAATACTACAAAGATGAGATTGAATCTGATTACCCTAATAATCTCGACAAATTTCTAAGAAAAACAACACTATGCTTCTAGCAATATAAACAGAGGAATGACCACTCAAAAACCTGGAAGGACAAGAAGAAAGAAAATTTGAATCAACGAAATAAGGGATTCCAGCCACCACTCTTTAGGAACATGTGAAAGATTCTTCGAGTAAATTCCTAGAGCAAGGATGGACAGTCTTAGCGTACAAATAACTAACATTTGCATCTTGGACCAAAAGGGGCTGCTGGAACCCCTAAAGAACCTCTAAAATGTTGGGAATGAAAATTTCCCCGCATATAAAGGAACTGCCCACTCCTCCATGAATCCAACATGGTTGTACACAACGTGCAAGAAGCTTCCATTGTGGGAGATATTGGCAAGAGTTTCCACTGAATCAATGCATCTCTTGAATATTGACAAGAAGATCATCAAGCCTCTATCGTTGAAAATCAAGGTACTATATCTAACCAAAACCTCTCTATATTAATTGAACCAGGAGCTACCGTAAGTTACATCAATCCTAAAATGATGGAGAATTGTCACCTCACCAAGGCAAGGCAAGAAAATACTTTGTCAGCCCAACTGGCCACCGAAGAAAAAAGGAGGGTAGCTCAGTTTATCGCTAAGTGTGAAATTTCAATACAGAATCATGCAACTAGGATCAATTTGAATGGTTTGCCTCTCGGGCCATATTATATGATTATTGGCATGGACTTGTTATAAAACTATAAAGTAGTACTAAATTTATTTCTTAAAAACTTTACATATATAGATGAAGATAATATTGTTAGGAAGGTAAATGATTTTAGTAATCTCGTTTCCTTAAGGTAGATATCTACCTTGCAAATGAGGAAGTGGTCGAGGAAGGTCTATAAGCTCTATGTGGTGAAAGTTGTTGGCATAATCCTTAATGAAAACCCAAAATCTGTAAGGGACCACCCAGTGT